>WBNQ01021155.1:0-13199 GCA_013401375.1 Spizella passerina | reverse complement strand
ACATACATGGCTCACTGTTACATGAGTTATTAAGATAACTTCCAGTCAGAAACCTTATGGAGATGTCTCAAATGAAAGCAATATTATTTAAAGCTAGCTTTTCTGCAAATCTGAACACTGGATGCTCACAGCTAATGGGGATTTTTATATAGCCTTTAAACAAAAGTAAAACATGCAAAAGATCTAAAGAAATCAGCTAACTTTGCTACAGATCAAGTGCTTCAATTCCAAACCATCACTTTAAAACTAAATCACTCAGCCTTTCATGCTTAAAATTTTATTTTCTAAAACCAAACAGAAGTGCCTCCCAAGTTGGGAACTTCCTTAGAAATATTCTTTTTATCAAAAGACTACAACTTTGACCAACAGATACATAAATTTAGAGGCAATAGTTCAGTTTATCTGTTAAACAACATACTAAGCGAACGCATATAAAAATCACATACAGTTCTTTACTTCAGAATGAAAAGATCACTCTAGAAATTCAGCACTCAAAAACCCAGTTCAAACTACATGCAGACATTAAGTTAAAAGCTTCAGCATATTTTGACATTCATATAATTAATGTTTCACAAAAGCAGTGACCAGCTATGAACAACAAACCAAACAGATTTCACTGTGTACATCAATCACTAATGACTACACCTCCAACACGCAAACAAAATATCAAACTTCAGTTTCAAATGCTGTGTGTGCTTGTTCAATCCTCTGTATGCAATCTCTGTCTAACAGTCACCCGTCATAAACACGAAGTTTGCCTTTTGTTAACCTGAGCAGATTAATTTCCTACCACCGACCACAATTTAAGAAGCCATTACATACCTGCAGTTAGGAGGAGGATCAAGGGTTATTTCAGCTAGCTCCTTCTGGATTCTGTTGGTGAAATGAGAACAGACACAAAGCATTTGAGATAGTCTATAGAATAAATCAGGGAATTACACTGCCCTCTACCACCATGCAGTTAAATGCAAGATTGGCTTTGCCTTCAGTAATGCTAACATGGCTGCTTCCTCTTTGTTCTCAGAGGCATAACCCAAATCCCACAGCTGAGAAACTTTGCAGCTTTTTTCCTGCTCCACGCTGCATGTAAACAGAACGCTTACAGCTGAGCTGGGTAGAAATTTCCCACAACTATTCAGGAAAGTAACTCTTTTTCACATCTGAGCACTTTTTACCAGGGAGATTTTCTTTTCAAGCTAATATGCAAATGAGGCGGGGGTGGGGGGGGAGCCTGCACAAGCAGATTTGACAATGACTTTAAACCAGAGCTACAGGACCTGTGACTGAGGCTCAAATGAACCGTGCTGGCAGCAGACACACTCTTTTCACAATATTTTACCTATTACTTTGCAGTGTGTTTAAAAAGTGGATTTGCAGATCTGCCAGGCTGTCTCTGTTACTGGAACAGTCTCTCTGGATCAACTTTGCTTCTCTCCATACCTTCTGCTGCCTTTTCTCCTGCAACCTTATACAGTAGCTGTATTTATGTGATAAAAATTGATACAATAACTTGAAATAGTCTATGCATAACTTTACTCTATTACAAACATTCCCAAGGAGTTAAGATCTGAAAAATGAGTACTGAAAACTTCTTGTCAATTTAAGTTTATTCAGGTACATAAGAGGTGCAATTTCAAAATACACATGGTTAAATCCTCTTAAAAAGACCAAGATTTCTCTTCACCAAAGGACTCATAAGAGCAATACTGTGAATTTCATGCAAATAGCAGATGTTAAAAGGTGAGCTAACAAAAACTGCTCTGGATGTCCTTGCATTAATACCAATAAGTTCAGTCAGCCTACTGAACTATCTGAGACACATGGAATTAGACTTGCAACAATTAAATGAAAAAAAGACAATATGGGAAAACTCTGTGTCAAAAACCTGTATCTTAGGCTTGTCAAATAAAGACAAGTAACAACAAATTACAAGCGCTACATAGTAGTTGAAAAACTTTTTCCTCTTTGGCCAGTCCTATTTCAAAGGGTTTCTTTAACAAGCTCAAAAGTTATCAAAGCCATGCAGCCATTCTCTACAACAATTTTAACATATTTCAAAAAGAATTTACTAAGTTTAAGTCCAATACAAAATTACTAAAGTGTTTGTAAAAGTCAGAACTACAACAGTCATGCTGAATAAGCAAAATTTGAAGCTACTACAGCTATTATACAACTTTTCTTGCTACAGGATACTTGTCAATATGTTCAAAAAAAAGCAACTCCAGGGAAAGGACTGGAAAGTTATGTTTCATCTCCAAAGACAGCTGGAATTAAAGAATTTAAAGTTTGAGTACTTCACACAGTTGATCTTTGAGAACATTACCAGAATATACATCTTAAGAGCCAGACTGCCAATAAACTTACATGCAAATGAAAGTGCAACCAATATAACTAAAGAAGGTTTCTGAAGATTCTCATACTTAAAGGTAGAGGCTACCTGTAGAACATCCCAATTTAAATCCACAGATCCTAAGGGAGAAAACTCACCTAAGTTTCTCCCAGGAGAATGGCAGAATGAACCCATTCCTTCAAGGTGCGTAAGGCTCTCTTGTGCATCATCATGAAAAGCTCTCATAAGACCCAGAGAAGCCACTGGGGTTTTATGACTTCTTTAATTAGACAGCATTGCCTGTCATCAGTCTACCAACCATAATAAAATATTCCAGGAGGACTCCACCCTATACCAATCAGACATGGAAACCTAACTCAGAAAAAAAGCACCAAAGCTCTGTCACACATTTTTGCAAATACAAAACGTACCAAGGTGCCCCCATCCCAGTCAGCCTGTAAGTTACCAAGTTCTGTACCAACTCTTCAAAAGACATAGGACCATTCTGTGTAACTGTTACCCCAACAAGACTTGGATTAATTAAAACACTGCTTAGCAGGCTCCTGTCAACTACCCAAGTTGATAGTTCACTCCCTTCCACATAGCTTTACAAGAAGAACGCCTCTGCCCTGACAAGTGCAGTGCAAGCACTGCGACTCCAAATACCGTGCAAAAATACTGCAGGATGTTTCACTCCCTCCTTTACCTTTTTGCACTAGTAGATAGCTTAGCAGTAGTTTTGCTGGATAGTTTGGTGTTTTTCTTCTGCTGGGTGGCAGAGGGTTTTCGTTCTTCTTGCTCTTCAGGTTCAGGTGCAGGCGGATCCCTCTGATCAGCATCTGAACTACCACTGCTGGTACTTGGACTTTCATCGTCTGACCTCTGTCTATCACTGGACATCGTGGGGAACTTTTTGGGGAAAGAAAAGAGGCAGAGTTAATACACAAGGAAGGACTCTCTCTTGTCATTCCCCAAGCTCCACTGACCTCTGCCTACCACTGGACATCATGCAGAACTTTTTTGTGGAAGAAAAGAGGGAGACTTCACACAAGGCAGGACTCTCTCTTGGCATTCCCCAAGTTCCAGAAAACTTTGAATAGGTGACAAGTCAGTTTCAGTGAGAAATTAATCAAAATATACTTCCTTGTCTCATACCCGAGGACTGGAGTTTGACAGCTACAAAGCAATATTTACATTTCTGAAAATACAGATATTTCCAATTTTTAAACCCACTCACATTTTTTTCATACTTTAAACAATATGCCAATTGTCGACTTTGTTCTAAGGCATGAGACAGATTTAGCAGGGTACTTAGGCAATGAACATTAATAACTTATGACACACTGTAAATAACAGACCTCACTGAAAATGTTTTTTAAAAAGTCACTAATAACCTGTAAATATTTACACTGGACCAGAGCATGTTATTGGGTCCAAACACCAGATCCCCCTCTTCCCCTCTCTCCGAGAAAATACACAGCCAGTAACACTTGGGTTGATTTCAGATGGAAATGTACACTTGCTCTAAGCATTTAAAGGGCTGGCACGGGGGGAACGAGGTTTGGTTTTTTATTGGTGGTAGGGCTTTTTTTAGTAAGGGGAAAAGCCCCGCGACGCATTTAAAGCCACTGGGGTAGCAGCAGCCCCGGTTATTTACATGGCCAGCAGCGAGAACTGCATTTGGCCACCACAGAGCTGCCGGAGGGGGAAGAAGCATAATTCAAACTGCACCTTCTGCACAGCTCTCCCCGCCGCCGCTCCCCGCGCAGCTCCGCCAGGCAGACCGACATTTTTCCGCCGATCGGGAAAGGCGGGGGGGGGGAAGAAGGAGGGGGCTGCCCCGGCGGCCGGGGGGGCCCGAGGAGGAGCGGCGGGAGCTGCGGCAGGGCTGGATCCAGGCGGCCGCCCGGCCGCGCTTTGTGGGGAGCGCCAGCCCGCCTCGGCTCGCCTCGGCTCGGCGGGCGGCGGCGGCGGCTCGCCCGGCCCCGCTCCGCACCGTGCGTGTGCACCAAGTGAGGCGTGAACTCGGGCCGGCCCCGCGTCCCCGGCCGCCGCCAGGCAGCGAGCGCCGAAAACAAGAACAAAGCTCCTCTACCAGCCCCCCCGCCTCCTCCCCGCCTCCCCCCACCGCGCTCGCCCAGCCGCCGCGGCGGCCGCCTCGCCCGCCGCTCCCTTACCTTCGCCGGCGTCCTGTCCCGCTGCTGGGTCGGAGGGGCGGGATGGCGGGGGGCCGGGCCGGGCCCGCGGCGCCCGAGGAGGGGACGGAGGCGGCCGGGGGGCTCTACGGCGGCGGCGGCGGCTCTGTGGCCGGGCAGTGTGGAACATTGAGAGCCGGAGCAGGGGGGGACGGGGGGAGGCGCGGTGCGGCCCCGCGGCCGGCGGGTGGCGCTGGCGGGCCCCGCNCGAGCGGGGGAGGGGAGAGGGGGCGCTCGCTCCCGCCTGCCGGCCGCCGGGGTGCGCGCAGGCGCGCTCCCGCCGCGGCCGGGGGTGCGCGTGCTCCGGGCCGGGCAAGGACAAAGCGACGGCCCGGGAACGGGGGGTGGGATTGCCCCTCGATGGCCGCTCCGCCCGGCCCGGCGTCACCCGCGGCTGACGAGCGGAGCCGGGCTCCCGAGGGGCTCCAGCCTCCGGGCCGCCGCGGGAGTCCCCGGGCCGGTGCCCAGCAACGGCAATGCCGGGGGGGCGTGCGATCTGCAGAGCCTCGGCCTCGCCGGGCTCACACCTCACACGGCTCGGCTCGTGCCTCGTGTCGGGGCACGGACACGCAAGTACGGGACCGTGGTGGTTTCTTACCCCGCCGCTACAAACGCCTGCCCTGGGCATTTTGTCACATATGGGAACTGGGAAAACACCGGCCACCCTGCAGCCTCGCCACTCCGAATAGACGTATTCGGCATCAAAACCAGAGTTAGCTGTGCTGCGAGCAGCCAACACAACAAATCACAAATGTTTTAAAGAGGAAAAGGGACAATTGATAGCAATTGTGGTGTCACAGAATGGTGGTGTGGTGTGGAGATGTAGTTTGTTTTCTGGACCGTTCCAAATGCGCGGTGGTGGTGTGCCTGAAACAGCTTCTCACACTGCGCCCAAAGCAATCCACATATTTAGAGAATGTGAATACTCCAGTCTTAGAGCTTGATCACGCTAACACTGGACATTAAAATCCAGTTTCTTTATAAAAAATCTTATCCATCTGTGAAAAGTAGACGAGGTTGAGGTGGTGGATAACTGTCATCTGCAGAGAAGAAATCAACAATTACCATAAATGTTTGTGAAATTTACATGAAATCTCAAGACTAACAGTTGCTGTCCAGCACAAGAGCTTTTGCCTGGATAGCTTTCATCATCAACAGCCTAATGACTTAAAACTACTGTGTTTTCTTAGCTTGTGCAAGATCAAGGGCTCAGAGAGCATATACCATGCTCTAGAGGGAATAAACAATTAGAATGTCAAGGAATATCCTTCACTGGAGTTAGTTAAAGTTAACTCAGTTGAAAAGTATGCTGAAGATTTGGCAGGAAAGTTGAGTGATATGACATGGAGGAATACTGGAGGTTTGTTTGTTAAAGTAGGCTATAGAGAATTCCCAGCTCACCACTACAGGCAATTTGCCCCTGAGGTATGCTGTAGAAAATTCCTAGCATAAACAGTATCTGGCATGATGAGCAATCTGGGCATAATTAGTAAAAGAGAAGCACAGCAATATCAAAAATCTATCAGTCAGCACTGAGAGCCTTTTCCCCTTTCCCTCCCTGTTGATGATGCTGAAGATAAAGCTTACTGGAACTTTAAAAGTCAGGATTAAGTTTTTAAAATTATTTCAGGTGAAAATTTGCAGTCATCCCATAAAAAGTAGTAGAAGAAAGTACATCTACAGAATGAAAGTAGACTGGCCAAGAGTTGTACACCACATCAGCTACTACATGTGTGGCTTTTGTGGCTTTCAGGATACAAAGTGAAAATTAAGAAAGCCCACTTAATGGAGACTAACAGAAAAACTATTCTAGATTTTATTTTTTTCCCAGCATTTTTACAATATTAAAATGAATTTACTACAGCAATGTGTGGACATAAGAGATATTTATTCGATTGAATATTCATTCATTTGACAACAGGCCTCAGAGGATGACACTTTGTTCTTATGAGGTTCTATGTTCCTTGAGTATGTTTGTTATTCACAGAAAGAAAGGGTTCTTTCTTTCTGTGCTGTCATCCACAGAAAGAAGGCTGCACTGAAAGGTACAGTTTGAAGGAGAGGGAAAAATGCCAGTTTTAGTAGCCATTGTTACAAATCTACATCTCTGTGACTTTTCATATCCTTCGTAATCTGACTTCAGTGTAATTTTAACTGATGTACAGAATAATGAGTGTGTTTTCTCTGACAGTTTATTGTGTGCTCAAATTGTGGAAGTGCAGCTGGCATTGCAGAGCCTTCCCAAGGAAGTCCAGGGCACTCAGGCTCAGGCCTACATTTTTTTCCCAATCAGTTGCCTTTGTTGTTTCTGTTCTGTTGCTTTTGTGTTCTTTGGGTTAAGTTTTTAGGAGCCCTGTTTGCAAATGGTGGTAGATGGTTAGATGTTTGTTTCAGAAGTAGATGTTTATTTCAGAAGCCCAGTGTCTTTTTGGGTTTGTCTCCCTCCCTGTTCTGTCAGAGCACAGATATGAAGTTTCTGTTAGCACACAGAGGTTAAACAGCTGCCTTGGACTGCACAGACATCTGAACATCTTTTTCTAGGTTTAGGAATTTAGAGTTGAGTCTCCTCCATCTGACATGAAGTTCTTAGATGGAAACAATGGGACCAAAACCAGGTGAAAAGCATTTTGATCTCCTGGCCCCAATCATTTTAAGGGCAGACCGGTGGTAAAAAGGCCAGCATACATTTTTCATGATTAAGAGCACCTCAACTGAAAATTCTACTTAATGTTTACAGTTGTGTGCTTCATCTTTTTTATTACAAAGTCATAGTTTCCTGACAGTAAATTCGTCACCTAGAAATGCATATTTCTGTCCTAAGTGTATTTCCATTCCAGTTGTGTTAAAGCTCCTGTTGGAACCCTGCTACAGCACCCTACCACAGTGATACAGATAAATGGGGACAAGCTGCAGAACCAGGAAATGAATAATTTATTGTTTTTTAAGTGGATGGGGTAAAATTTTGGTTGTGTTTTTGTTTGTGGGTAATGTCACAGTAGCAACTAGTGCTCCTTGTAAGGCAGCTCTTTCTCAAATATTTAGTGTGTCTTGTCCTAAGGTAATTAGCAGTTTTAACAGAGAGCTGTAGGAAAGCAGATGATGCAAAAATCTTGGGCCAAAAGGGATGTAGTGACTTACAGAAGGGAGTACAGGAGTACAGTAGCTGCAGCTCATCCTGTTGTGCCTTCACCATAACTTTGATTGTTCTTACATTGTGATGCTGTGGATTCTTTGGGGTTTATGAAAGAAAAATAAACCCCTAAAGAACTAAAGCCCCCTACTTCATTTGTGTTCTCAAGAATTTACAACAACAGCAGAGGTAAGTTTGAGAAATAAAGTCGATGTGGCAGTAGAGAGATGTAGGGGGATAGAATATAAGAAGATAGAGTAGAACGTAATCTTACCCCTAAGGGGTTGCAGCTGGGCCAATTAGCAAAGATTAGGAACAGGCCTGACTTTAACAGGCCACAGCTGTAACCAATGAGAAGAAGAGTGTTATAAAAGAGTGGGGTGGCTGGGTGTGAAGGGAATTGGAGTCAGTTGGCCACTTTGGGAAGAAGAAAGAGTCAGTGCTCTGAGGAGGTGCCCATGAGAAGTACCAAAAAGGCGTGAAACTTTTGCGGTAAGGAGACAACAGACATTCAAAAGCCACCTCCTGGTGCCTTTGTCAGCTGCTGTTTAGCCTATCTGCTGTTTTTGTATTGCCACCTTACAAGGTTTGGCATGGGAGTATGGTGGAGGAAGGATGGGAAGGGGGCTGGGCAGGAGAAATGAAGGTGAGAGCCAGAACACTGCTGTGCTTCAGTTGTTCTTGTTTGAAGAATGGCTTTTTGGAGGTTGCTGTAGCTCAGCAATAATCTTGAGACTGCTGTAATGCAGCTTATCCTGAGGCCTGGAACTTGGGTTTCTTACAGGACTTTTCAGGATATCTTTCCTTCTCTGAATTCTTCCATGCTTGAATAGAATCAGGAGGAGAATTTTGCGGACTTTTTTTTTACCACGGGAGTTAGCTGTTTAGCTCGGATTCTTTGTAACATCGAATACTGCTGTATCTAAATCCATAGAAAATACTTAGCATGAACTAAAGCACTACATATATTAATTAATCTTCATCATAATCCTAAGAAGTAGACCATAAGTCCTTCTGTTCAGCATACATTGTATTTGACAGTTGTATTTTACACACTAGAAGACTAAATGGTCAGTTGGCTACTGGTTTTTAATGGACAGGTTAAAACTAGGTGCTTAAAAACATAACAGATAAACTCATGTTATCAAAGCACAAAGTTAGGTGGAAATGTTTGTATTACAGTGTTCACATGCAGTTCTTGTGTTCTGTTTTGTAAATTCTTTCCTTGTATGTAGATTATTGATGCAAGGAAAAAACACAGTGGCCCGTTTGGAGTTCCTGTAGTCATTCATATGAATTCCGTGCTGTGTGTGTCAAATGAGCATCAGTGCTCTAAAAAATCCATACTTTATTTTTTGTGGAAAGCAGCTTGTGTTCACTTTTAATAGCTTTTAACTGCTTTTAATTGCTATAGTTTTCATTTTTCTTGGAAAGCTTTAGGAAAAACAAGAAAAATTTAAGTGGAATTGTTCTTGGCTACTGGACAAAAGTAATTTGACTTTCATAAGGATATTTCCCTCAATAAATAAGCATTATTCCATCTGTAAGCAAGAGGATTTTTTCCCTTGAAATTTTAATTTTAAATTTCTCCTTGATGTATAGATATGTGTAGTTACAGTTGCTTTAATGCGTTTCATTTTTAGTGCAGTGTCTTGAATATTTGACTACAGTAGAGTAAAATGTAAATACAGACTTTGCCTGTACCAAAGTGTGAGAATAGGTCTATAAGTAACATTATAAATTACATAAAATTATTTTGTGGTGTATATTCATCAGTACAGCATATAAATCATAAGCTAGGGAGAGCATGTTGTATCTTTACAGATACAACCCTGGCAGACCAGCATTTCTGGAAAACTTGCATTATGAAGGCTGCCCCTTTTCTGCTCACGGGGCAGTACAATTGTGTTGTCATTCTTGGCGTGTGATAATCTGCTTTGAAAGCTGTAATAGTGAATAATGTTGAAGGCCTAGTGAAAATTACATTTCCCTGTTACAAATAGAGACATTCCACTCCTAAACTATCTCGGATTGAATTATGTGTAAGTCTACACACAAGCATATGTCTTAGTGCTATCTACAGACTGCTCAGAATGGAAACCTTTGGCTGCATAAAAGCTCTGGCTCCAGAAGACCAAAGTTTGAGTGAAAGCAGAAGGTGAATAGGCTGGTAGTAATTGAGCTGATATCCTCATTGATGCCAGCCAAGAGAAGGCAAGATAATTATAAAGTCAAATTCACCTGACCAAGTTGAGGTCAGAAAGAAATGTACACATGAGGCAGACATTATTCATAAGCTGATGGATGTTTTTATAGAAAAGTAATAATTAAAAAGTACGTGACTAAATTGGCCCATCCTGCGTGTGTTATTAAGAAAAAGGATCCTGGACAGCTCCTTACTGCCTCCGCCTGACTAACCCATTTATTTCCCTGGAGTTAGGTGAGTAAAAGATTTCCTTCATAGCCTTTAGGGCTGGTGACAATTGCACAAATAGCTTTATCTGGCTTATCAGCATTTTGGCACTTCAGTCCCCATCAGGCTCTTCAAATTCTGACAAGGAAGGGACCTATAAGCATTTAAAGAAGATCTTACAAATTTCCTGGGAGCCATCACACCTTCTAGTGATGAGTCCCAGTGCTTTACATTTGCCTGCCTGGAAAGCCAGGGCACTTCTGAAAGCACCCTAATTATAGGGTAAGGCTTCTGCATATTTCCCATTTTGTCTGCACTGTGTAAAGACTGGCTTGACTGATGCTGTTTTGCAATAAAGAAAAGCAATACCTTTTTTAGCTTATGGAGATCAGGATTACCAAAGACTCCTGTGGAGTAGCTTTGTGGCATCTTGCTTTTTGGCTAGGAACAAAAAACTATCTGCATTTGTGCATTCCCTTCATGTACAGGAGCCCTGATCTCCCACAAAGGGACGGGAAAGTCAGGTCAGGGCCCTATCATGATAAATCACCCCTGCAAATAACTGGCCAGGGCTGGTTTTCCACAGCCCTGACTTGAGCATGCTGGGCAGTCTCTGCAATAGCAGCAGGTGCTGCACTCCCAGCAGTTTCTTTTGTGCCCTGGTCAGAGGGGCTTGTTCCTATAGTGGGGACTTGTGTCCAGTGTTTCCAGTGGCAGCAGGAGAATGAATCACCGACGGTGGTGCTGAGAGGGGAGGGCAGCCTCAGCTAAAGTGTTCCCACATATTTGATCTGCTGCCTCCTGTGCTGGAGCAGTTGCATACAAGTGGAGAGCCTGAGTGGTGAGGTCTCAAATAATTGCAGCTAAAGCCATCTAAGATGGAAAGTCAGGCCCTGGAAATATACTGGCAAAACTGAAGAGCAAGAAAGGATTGGATCCTCAGGGCAGGTGGAGGCCTTCTGTTTGTCATTCAGCATGTTGAAATGTTTCTCTGAAGTATTTGAGTGGTGAAGTGGTGCAAACTTAGAATTGAGCTGCTTTAATGTCACAGTCATTTTTATCACCCCGTCTGTGTGATGTCAAGATGTGACTGTCTTCAAGTGGCTCATTTAGTATCACCAGCCAGAAATCTTTGCACAGGAAAGAAGTTATGATTAGCAGGTGTGAGACCAGTCTGATTTTAGTTTTGTCCTGTGGTTTCAACAACAAACTCTTCTTAGAGCTTTTGTTCCTTTTTGTAATGAGAGTTTCTGTTTTAGAATTTGGAGCAGCACCCTCTTTCCGAGTGAGAGCTGAACCAGACACTCCTGGAGTCCTTCACTACTGCTCATCTGGCTGGGTGCCAGCTGTTGGATGATTGTCCTTCCTGGCCAGCCACTGTGCTGTTTCTCCTGCACTCCCAGCAGAGAATGAGACCAAGGATGTTCTCTGTGCCCCTGTGGGGCACAGTTGCACTGCTGAATGAAGGTATTTCTCAAATTATTTTGGTCTTAAACAGCCATTGTGTCATTTCTCTACCTTTATTCACGTGTATGTCAGCAGACTGACTGCTGTGTGTTTTCCAGTGCAGTAATCCCAACTGCTTCTGGAGTCCTCCTTCACAATGCAGTGTGGCACTGCAGTTTGTGCTTTTACTTACAATGTTTAAATATGTAAATTAACCTACTCCATCTCTTCAGGTAGGAGACTTGTATGTCTGCACTTGTGTATCACAGAATATGCTATTCATGAAGATGGCACAGTGGGGCAGGAACTTGAGGTGGAAGTTTGAAATATAATTAGCCCAATGAAAGTGTCAGTTAAAGCCTAAATTTAAAGTATTTTAATGTCTCCAACTGGAGTTGAGCTGAAATGATGCCCCTGTGTTCTGTGCACCACTGGTGAGAAAGTGTAGGAAATGCAAGCTTAATTCATGCCAGCTCTGCTTGGATCAGACTACCTGTAGTATTACCTATTGGTACTGGAATTTCTAACAGTTATCATTTACCATCATTTGTTATGTTTTCACTAATATTTAACATGAATATTAACATACTGTGGTTTTATGAGTGCTTTTGAGTTAAATAAAAATAGAGAGGACTGTGCTATGACAGTATAAATAAGAACATGGTGCTAACTTCAAAACAGCAGAAAAAAAATATGCCAATGAAGCTGCTTCCACTCATCTAACATCAAAAGATGACTTTACTTTGTACTGTATCCATGATCTTGAAAGCCACCAAAAATCTCTCAGGGGTGTTCTTATTCCTAAGTTACCTTACGTTGTTTTAATTAATTAGCTAAATGGAGATCATTATTCCTGAGGTCTGCTTATTTTTGTCTCTCTTTCAGCCATGTGTGAGAATGAACTTCTGGCCTTTGCTGTCAGGCTGATCATGATTTTAAATAGTAATGTTCTTCCTAGTGGACTGTATTAATCCTACTGGTGGAAATTTTAAGAGATAACATCTTGGTCAATCAAATTAATGTAATTTAGTATTGAACTGGAACACACATTAAAGTTAAGTGTTTAAATGCCAACATATAAGTAGATGGCCAGATTGTTTTGAGAAAAGCCAGTAACTCCTCTCAATGCTTTACATATGATATCTCCTAATGTCCAATATGTAGTTATCTGCTACATTGGTGTGCTACTTTATTGTCTCAGTATAAAATCAAGGGTGAAGAAGATATAGAACCAAAATGATTCAGTTAATCAGAAGTATCAGCATATCCATTTAATAATTTTGCAATGTGCATTTTAGGTCTCCAGAAAAAAATAGATGTTTTCCTATTTGCTTATCTTTCTCAGTCTTCACATTGAAGTATTATGGTGCTAATATAGCCCTGGCTGAAACACTTGTTTGATATCTCTTTCAATGAAGAAATCCTGCAACAAACAAAACTCTTTTTAATTGCGTATTATTTTTCATTGGCTTCTTGTACCAAGTCTTTACACTGACAAATTTATCTTTCACAGAATTCTGCACAGCAAGTAAACATGTAAATGGGTAAAGAGTTTTAAAAGTGCAACACAACTTCTTTTCTTTGCGTTCTTTCTTAGCAGTTACTATGCTATTGCTGGGGTCATTCTGAACCATCAAAAGGCACGGTTCATACAAGCAATATCTAGCAGAATAGGAAGTCCTTTTG
>WBNQ01021153.1:0-20565 GCA_013401375.1 Spizella passerina | reverse complement strand
CTGGGGATTAGTGCATGATTCAATTTGCCCTCTTTTTTAAGAAGTTTTAGAAGTTTGAAAGTTAAACTGTTAAATACTCACCCTCTCTTGAACTGATATGAAGAGAAATTTTATTATATCCTAAACAGATAATTTGGTAATTTCAACTTTTAATTAAATATTCAGTCTTTTGTGTCCCTGTGGAATGTCTGCCTTGAAAGATTCTCTGTAAGTCTCTTTCTGAGATGGTACCTGGAAGCCTTGGTCAGCACAAGATGCTGGTGTGTGCTTGTTCAGTAATGGCTATGTACCATAAACACCCTTTAGTTTTCTGCACCTTCACGACTAAATTCTTCTAATTTCCTGCATTGGTCACAATCTTTAGTGTCATATGGGGCTGGAATATAATTCCATGAAAGTCCATATAACTGTCATTGGCACTGGCATTTTCATTGTCACTGTCACTGTCTCTGCAGTATGTGCTGCTGCAGCAGGGACTCAAGAAACAGTTGTGTACTCCTCAGTTTGGTTGCAGGGTACTGTTGAATAGGAAACTTTACCTGTTCCTCACAGGTATCCATCAGAGCTGATTTCATATATTTCAGGTCTAACAAAATTTTCACAATCATCCTTTTATATGGATGATAAGCTGTGGTACATTCTCAGAATAACATTGGATCACAATGATGTGTTCTCAGCTATTGAGAAACAGCCAGGTACCAGAGTAATGGGTCCTGCGAACCAGTTAATCCAGTGATAAAACAAATTCTCAGCAGGCACAGAAGGAAAAATATAGCAGAGCAGGGCACTTAATTGAAATAACTCGAAGAATCAAAGTGTAAAAATAATCTTTTGCATCTTCCTTTATTAGCAACCCAAAAGTTCAGGGAAAATGTCCATATCTTAGTAGCAGATAAAAGTAAAATTAATCCCTTTTCTCCCTTGACAAACAAACCAAAAAGACCCCAAACCTCACAAACAGAAAGCCTACAGCAAAACAGTTGTGTTGTGATCTCAGTCCATTCGCCTTTCTCTTAGGTGCTGGAAGTCAGAAATACCATTCCATACCTGTTTCACAGTCATTGTTTTGACAGTGCATTTTCATACATCCCTTTTGTTTCTGCAGGAAAGTACTGAAGTAAAATATACTGAAAATGAAATAGTCTCCTTTTCCTAGAGCCTCACAGTTAAGCTCCTAATTCTACAGAGTCTCAGCAGCAGCAGGAGGTTGGGAAACAGGTTTGAGTATTAGAAATTAGTGTTCCACTGAAGGCGTGGTTTTATCAATTAAAATTGTTAAAGTCTAAAATAGCATCAAGGAAGTACTGAAATATTTGCTATGGGATAAAAGGGGATGGAGACAAGGGTTGGTGTAGCTTGCAAATAGATCTTCCCCTGCTGAAGTTGAGAAGTTTATCCATTTTTTCCTGCTGAGGAAGCAATTATCATAGAATGGGAGAGGTGCAGAAGGACATTGCGGTGGGTTTCAGTGGGAGAGTGGAAAAGTGAACTTCCTGCTTTGTGTCCAGGATAAAGTTAGGACCTCATTTATTCACAGAAATGCAGAGTGGCTGTAGAACAAAGGGTGGTGTGATTATGTGACATACAGGCAGAAACTTTGCAGTTGCTATCTCATTTTTGTGTCCTAAATGAGGAAAACATGAGCATGTACATAGATTAACCAGCGTGAGGGAATTTGTTACTGAGAGTCAGAATTGTCCTGTGTCTTGTATGCTGAGCTCCTTAATCCAGCTGCTTGGGAGCCAAAAGACATTGACTGATAAATGGTAACCTAAGACAACAGTTCCATTAAAATGGAACCTGCCTAACCCTTCTGATGTCATTTGATTTCAGTCATAAAAGACGAAAGTAACCAGAGTGAAATGGCTGAAGACCTGTGCAAGATAGGGTCAGAAAGAGCCCTCGTGCTGGATAGACTAGCAAGTAACGTCGCCAAACGTAAGAGCTCTATGCCTCAGAAATTTGTTGGTAAGAGTTAAACGTTTGCTGTCTCCTAAAAATAAAATAAAACAAAGCCCCCTAAAAAATCACAGCATTTTTACTTTTGCTTTATAATTTTACTTGTTTTGCTAAATTAACAATATGTATCTCTATAGAAGCAGATACAGAGATGTGTTGGAGGGAAAAAAAACAACTAAACATCTCCAGCATAAATTTCTGCATGTTTAATTTTTCATATTTGGAGATCAATTTTAAACCTATTTCCTGTGTTTCTAAAAGCTTACAGACCAGATCATTACAAAATCTGAACAGGTTCTTGAAGTTGCCTTAAGCACCTGAAGATAGGAACAGAAGTTTCCTGTTGGGATAGCATTTGATCACACTTTCAGAGTTATTTAATTGAAATCTTGAATGACGTTCAGATCTGGGCATATTGCTGTTTCCGAAAGCATTTGTGAACAGTTGAACATAGACTGGGTAATATTCTTCACCCTTTGATAAACTCTGTCTATTTTTACAGCCCAAATTGATATGTCTGAAAACAGCACCTAAATAAAATGTAAACTTTCTGTACATTCTATGAAAGATGCAAAAACTTCATGCCCATTTGCACATAGCAGTTCTTGTCTTAACAATGAAAAGTTTGACATTAAGCCTATAAAAATGAAGGCAACACATATTGTTCTGTTTAGTAGGCCTGTGCTAAGGAGGGATTACAGCAGTTTTGTGAGATCCACATACAATATATTGTCAGCTATGCAAGGTTATTCTTCAATAAATTAAAACATGGGAGATCAGAGGACAGCATATACTCATACCTAGTTAGGTTTATCTAGTTAGGTTCTTTTTTAATTCTCTGTACATTTAAAAAATATTATTCTATAGGAAACAATCAGATTAAAGTCTCTGAAACAAAATGCACATTAAGAAGGTCTTCAGTCAAAAGTTAAGGGAAAAAAAAGATCAATTTATGGGACAGAAAATGCAAATATACTTTCTTCAACAAGGACACAGGGGTGAAAGGAAAATTAGTATTTCCTAGACATAGAAAGGGGAGTTTCAGCTATGTCAGGAGGTGCAACAAAAGGTTTTAAAATAAATTCCAAGGCTTTTTTCAAGTCCAAATACAACAGTTCTAGGAGGTTGTCAAGGATAAGAAATGCTTATGCTTAAAAAAGGGCAAAAGTTGTAGTAGAGATAGATACCAAAAATATATCAACTATAATATATATGTAAGGCCAACCAGACTAGTTTAGACACTCTAGTAACTGTTTGCATTAGACCAGAAACTAACTCTATGAAAGCTCCAGGAAGATTAAAAGTGCTTAAATTTAAAAGGTACTAGCAAATATACTATATGAAATGTATTCTTGGGTGTGGACTGGTTATTTAATTCTTTTTTTCTCTGTTCACCCTGAAAAACAATAAAGACAGCCAGTTTAACTATGAGTTTTAGGAGGGCAGACTTTCCTGTCAGTTTTTCAGGGTGCAGTGTAGGAAGACAACCTACTGACAGCAGATACTTATGGAAATTTGCTAGGCTTCAAAAGGAAAAATTATTCTAACAAGAAAAAAAAAAATGTTCACAAATAGTTGCCTTTCCAATCATCATCTTCTGCTTCATACAATAGAAAAATTCCTGATTAACACAAGGTGGGGCTGGCTGCTGAGGAGAGCTTTTGGGTAAAGAACTCCTGTAAATTATCATGTTCCAATACCTGTGCTGAGTCTCAGGGAGAAGGAGAAAATGGCATCCTTCACATAAAGGAAGGAGTGTCTTCTGCTTCAGTAGTTTTTCTCAAGACAAATTAATTACCTTTCAAAAATTAGGTTGTTCAACAAATCCAGCCAGTTACCTGTAACATTCTCTCTGTATTCCAAACTGGAATAGTTCTCAAATCCAAAAGAGCTTGGCCATCCAAACCTGAGAGTGAGAACTCCACAAAAAATTGATATATAGTTATAATGTTTAAAAGAACAGGCAACCAAGAGAGGAATTAAAAAACACCAGGAGAAAAAGTGCCCACATGCAGTGAGTGCATTTTTACTGTTTAAGTACCTGCTGCAGAATCCTGAGCAATGCAAACCTTGAAGTGCATCAAGCCATTAGCAGTTTAATTTCTTATGCTCTAATAACCACAGAAATGAGCTATTATTTTTAATGAGTGCAAGTATAACTGCATTGCCTAGATATAGAAATGGTGCCTGCCTTCCCTAACTTTGTATGTGTTTCAGACACTTTGCTTGGAAACAAATTTTTCTTGTGAACACTTGGTTCTCTCAGCACAACAACCAACTAGTTATGCTACATAAAGCAAATACTACCCAAGAAACAGATATTAAAATCTTGCTTTCTGGATGCCCAAATTTTTGTTTATAATGAGGACCAGTCCCATTGTTCAGTGGTGTGCAGTGCCCGTGGAATAGGAATGATTTTGGCTTCATTTTTTCCTCCTTGAATAAAGTGTATATGTTCATGTTAGGAGAGTTTTCCTATATTTAATTCGAGAGTCTTTTACAATGCCTATTTTGAATCTTAGGCAACTCTGCCTGAAAAGTATAGCATTATAGAGGATAAATCTGGAATAAAAATGAAAATGAACCCCAAATTGGCAGAATGATTGGGAAAGAAAACAAGAGGAACTGGAAGCTTGTGTGGCATAGCAGCTAGAAGGTGTCTGTACCCTACATCCCCTATAGGAACTTATGCAATGCTCAGGGTATTTCTTTCTCTGCTTGCAGAGTATGGAACTGGTATGAAACCATATCTTGTGGGAAATGCAGACCACAGGACTTCCTACACTTTAGCCCCCATCATTGCAAAAGTGTTGTGCTAGAAGGTTTTTGGTCTCTTCACTGACTTTGAATGGTCAATCTGAGTAGAAACTGGGTGGAAAATTTTTGATAAATTAATGTGCAGATCTTCTGGTAAAATTTCCATGCTTCTGTTAGCATTTCTTTTGACAAATTAGGACTTTCCAAGACCTACCAGTAAATTTCATGTTCATCAGGAAATGGTGACAGCACTTTGCAGAGATGTTTGTGGCTTTTAGTGTTTCCCAAGATCTGAAGAGCTAGAAAATCCATCCAGACTATCAACAATATGTTATTGGTAGACCTAGGAGCTTGTGAAAATCTTTTACCTCTTTACATTTGCATGAATTTATTAAGGGTAATAACTGATGGTTTACACTGTTAGAGAAGACTGCTCAAGTTCATAAAATCAATATCTGTGCATTTAAATAGTTTTTCCCACTCCTAACTTTTTTCTTCTATATTTTTCTATCTGTACAGTAATTTGGGGGAAATTGTAGTGAACCTCAATGTTCAATACTGGGGTATCCAGCTAAATATACTAAGGTATGCTATTAGTGCAGTCTGATTTAAAAAAAATATTTAGATAGATTTACCCTTTACTCAAGGCATCCCATCAGAATTAAAGTTACCAGTAACAAGTAATCTTGCTCCAGCTAAGGCTTTCTACCTTGTAGGAAAAATATGCTCCAACTACAAATGTGCTTAAATTTTTTCCAGGATTCTTGGTTTCTCCTGTATACAGTAACTTTTTGACACAAAATATTTAGGGACATGGGTAGTTTCCGGTAATGTGTCTATCGTGGCTTATGGTAGGTGTGTGGGGATGGTGGCAGTATGAAAAATAAAGTTTTTATTGATTTTTCTCCAAAATGACAAATATATGACCACATTGCTGATATGGATTATTTCTAAGAAACTGAAGGTCTGAAACTAAAACATACAATTTCCAGTCTAAGACTGTAATACTTTAGGTAAAAATATTGATAATGTGCATCATGCTCTGAAGCATGAGGCCAAGCTTGCTGTGGCGGTGAGGGCACACTGGCTTCAGCAGCCACAAAGGCAATGAGTGCCTCTGCTCACTGTAGAGGCACATGAGGGACACCAGTAAGAAAGGAGAAAGATATGACAAAGCACTAGATCTGTAGCTCCCAGGAGTCCCTGTATAACAATTTCCAGATTTTTTTTCACCCATTTCCTATTCCAAAACCCTCAAATTATTTTATGTGCTGAAAAAGACCATCACCCCACCATTTTTCTGAGCAGCTCTATTAGAGAACCCTGAATACCTTAGGTGGATTTCAGAGGTGGATTCGGTCAGCTGTCCTCTTCCCTGTTTTATTAATCCATGACGCTCATTTCCTTAATCATGTGGAAATCAGCCCTCTAACTCCTCGCTGTTTTGCACTGCAGGTGACAAATGCTTGCCCGACCTTCCATACGATGCCAGCATCAACTACGAGAAGGAGAACGAGCTGATGCAGACGCACGTGATCGACCAGGCCATCAACAATGCCATCAGTTACCTGGGGGCAGAGTCCCTGCGCCCCCTCGTCCAGACACCGCCGGGCGGCTCTGAGGGAGTGCCCGTCATCAGCCCCATGTACCAGCTCCACAAACCTCTTGGGGACAATCAGATTCGCTCCAACCTCCCTCAGGACAGCGCAGTGGAAAACTTGTTGCTGCTTTCCAAAGCCAAGTCTGTTTCCTCAGAACGAGATGTCTCTCCCAGCAACAGCTGCCAAGACTCAACAGATACAGAGAGCAATAATGAGGAGCGCAGTGGTTTGATCTACCTGACAAACCACATAGGTGCCCATGCAAGAAATGGCATCTCTATAAAAGAAGAAAACAGGCAATACGATGTCTTGAGAGCAGGCACTGACAATTCCCAGGATGCTTTCAAAGTGATCAGCAGCAATGGGGAGCAAGTAAGGGTTTACAAGTGTGAACACTGTCGAGTCCTTTTCTTGGATCACGTGATGTATACAATCCATATGGGCTGCCACGGGTTCCGTGATCCTTTTGAATGCAACATGTGTGGCTACCACAGCCAGGACAGATACGAATTCTCTTCCCACATAACTCGAGGGGAGCACCGTTTCCACATGGGCTAAAACACTGGCACAGATCAAGCCTCAACAGCTGCGTTACTGGAGCTGCACGAGCCATGACAGCGACAAAGCAAAAGTCAGCTGGACAGTAAAAGTCACAAGAGAATCATAAGTTCAGCAATGTTCTCCCACAAGAACAGGGATTTCATTTTGGTAGCATGCATTGCAACTCAGTTTTCTAAAATGAGTTTTTACTGAAAATGTTTGATCACCAAAAACCTTTAGTAATGTAAGTAGTTTTTGTAGTCACATAGCTGAGAGCCCTTCCCTGAACTGATGCTTCTTGCAAGCCCTCCTTGCCAGAACTCTTAACCACATGCAGAGTACTCCACACAATGAGGACACAACAGGCAGCAGCAGCCAGGCTTTCTCTCTTAGCACCCCTGAGCGCGGGGCTCTTCTACCAGATGTGTGATTTTTTTTGATTTCCAGTAGTATTTGACTGCTTTGAGAAGATTTAACTCAACTAAAGATGGATGGACCCATTTCAGATGACTTCATCAACAGCTGGGGTGGGATGGGACCCCCTCAGCCAGAAAGTTCTGAGCTGCTTTGGTGGTAAGAAGAATGTTTCCACCTGCAAGGATGCTACTGGTATTAATAGCACAACATGCCATGTTTGTGTCACTAGGCAGGCAAGCAGGAATGCAAAAGATAGAAGAAACACCCTTGTAATATACTCTGTGAAGTATGAATTGCATTTAATGTATAGAAAAAGGGTATTGTTGGCTCTCCTTTGAATAAATATTTTCTCTTCCTGTCTAATAAACCCCCACTTTTTGTTAAGCAACCCCTCCTTACTCTTCATATAAAAGTTACAATGTATTTAATTTTTTTCTCTTTAAAGTTTTAGTTATTTAGAAGAGTATGATGTACAGTTGAGAAAGTAGATAGGTATTTGTGTGGGGAGTCTCCTTAAGCACAGTTTTCATCTTTTTAAACTGTCTGGAAAATATCCAAATGTCCCTCTCTTAGATATAAGAAAATCCCATTTTGCTGGCACAGAAGATGTCCTCTTGTAAATTTTGTGGCTCTACTCATAAGTGTTGCGCTTGATTATTTTTAAAGCACTGAGATTAATTAAACCAGCCAGTCAAAATTTGCAGCCGTCTTCTTTTTTCCTGGCATTTGCCATATAATGAGGGACCAAGACCCACAAAGTTGTGGTGACCCTTTACTTTCTGTCCAACCAGTCATTTCACTAAGTGCTTTGAGTTACTTTTACTTCAGTGGAACTAATCTTAAGATATAAAAAATACTGGGTTTTGCAGAATGGAGGCCAGAGGCTGCAGCATTTTGTAGAATGCAGAAAAGTCCACCAAAATCTTCATGGTGAGTTCTGCTGCAGGTACTATAGCTTCAGTTAGAATCAAAACTTCTATGACCAATAGATTTTAACTCTATACACATCTGATAAAAAAAACTTTTTTTAAAAGCTTCTACTTAGCTTCCTCTTCCAAATAGTTCATTACTCTCCCTGAAGACCCCCATGCATTAAGACTGGGCAAAAATAATATTTTTGCAGCTGCATAAAAATCTGTCACTGATGCTGCAATATTTTCTGGGAAACATTCATAAAAAAACCCATCTTATTAACTTAATGTTGAAAATACTTCCACTCTGCGTAAGGAATGATTTTACAGTAAACACCATTAAATACCCAACAAGACTAGCAGTCTTGTCATACATTTACAGATTTTCCATTCACAAGTGCATGCAAGCACATGTATTTACTATAAAACAGATTTGATGGGACCATGAACTGCTTGTACCTGGGCCAGTGTGGCCTGATACTACATTTGCAGCTATATTTGATAGACATTTCCTATATACACATACCATTACAGGCATGCCGAGTTCCTTCTTCTGCTTTCACTTTGGCAGGTGTAGGTCAGGAGCAACAACAGTGGAGCTGAGGAAGGACACTGATAAAAACATGAATCACAAATGTGTGCTTACACAAGCTATAGCTTTGGCTGTTCATGCAGCTGTGAGGCCCTTGCTTCACTGGACACGTGGGCACGGNTTCCGTGATCCTTTTGAATGCAACATGTGTGGCTACCACAGCCAGGACAGATACGAATTCTCTTCCCACATAACTCGAGGGGAGCACCGTTTCCACATGGGCTAAAACACTGGCACAGATCAAGCCTCAACAGCTGCGTTACTGGAGCTGCACGAGCCATGACAGCGACAAAGCAAAAGTCAGCTGGACAGTAAAAGTCACAAGAGAATCATAAGTTCAGCAATGTTCTCCCACAAGAACAGGGATTTCATTTTGGTAGCATGCATTGCAACTCAGTTTTCTAAAATGAGTTTTTACTGAAAATGTTTGATCACCAAAAACCTTTAGTAATGTAAGTAGTTTTTGTAGTCACATAGCTGAGAGCCCTTCCCTGAACTGATGCTTCTTGCAAGCCCTCCTTGCCAGAACTCTTAACCACATGCAGAGTACTCCACACAATGAGGACACAACAGGCAGCAGCAGCCAGGCTTTCTCTCTTAGCACCCCTGAGCGCGGGGCTCTTCTACCAGATGTGTGATTTTTTTTGATTTCCAGTAGTATTTGACTGCTTTGAGAAGATTTAACTCAACTAAAGATGGATGGACCCATTTCAGATGACTTCATCAACAGCTGGGGTGGGATGGGACCCCCTCAGCCAGAAAGTTCTGAGCTGCTTTGGTGGTAAGAAGAATGTTTCCACCTGCAAGGATGCTACTGGTATTAATAGCACAACATGCCATGTTTGTGTCACTAGGCAGGCAAGCAGGAATGCAAAAGATAGAAGAAACACCCTTGTAATATACTCTGTGAAGTATGAATTGCATTTAATGTATAGAAAAAGGGTATTGTTGGCTCTCCTTTGAATAAATATTTTCTCTTCCTATCTAATAAACCCCCACTTTTTGTTAAGCAACCCCTCCTTACTCTTCATATAAAAGTTACAATGTATTTAATTTTTTTCTCTTTAAAGTTTTAGTTATTTAGAAGAGTATGATGTACAGTTGAGAAAGTAGATAGGTATTTGTGTGGGGAGTCTCCTTAAGCACAGTTTTCATCTTTTTAAACTGTCTGGAAAATATCCAAATGTCCCTCTCTTAGATATAAGAAAATCCCATTTTGCTGGCACAGAAGATGTCCTCTTGTAAATTTTGTGGC
Organism: Spizella passerina; assembly: GCA_013401375.1. Taxonomy (NCBI): domain Eukaryota; kingdom Metazoa; phylum Chordata; class Aves; order Passeriformes; family Passerellidae; genus Spizella; species Spizella passerina. The sequence goes on along the minus strand of WBNQ01021153.1, from coordinate 10,533 downwards.
TCTACTCATAAGTGTTGCGCTTGATTATTTTTAAAGCACTGAGATTAATTAAACCAGCCAGTCAAAATTTGCAGCCGTCTTCTTTTTTCCTGGCATTTGCCATATAATGAGGGACCAAGACCCACAAAGTTGTGGTGACCCTTTACTTTCTGTCCAACCAGTCATTTCACTAAGTGCTTTGAGTTACTTTTACTTCAGTGGAACTAATCTTAAGATATAAAAAATACTGGGTTTTGCAGAATGGAGGCCAGAGGCTGCAGCATTTTGTAGAATGCAGAAAAGTCCACCAAAATCTTCATGGTGAGTTCTGCTGCAGGTACTATAGCTTCAGTTAGAATCAAAACTTCTATGACCAATAGATTTTAACTCTATACACATCTGATAAAAAAAACTTTTTTTAAAAGCTTCTACTTAGCTTCCTCTTCCAAATAGTTCATTTCTCTCCCTGAAGACCCCCATGCATTAAGACTGGGCAAAAATAATATTTTTGCAGCTGCATAAAAATCTGTCACTGATGCTGCAATATTTTCTGGGAAACATTCATAAAAAAACCCATCTTATTAACTTAATGTTGAAAATACTTCCACTCTGCGTAAGGAATGATTTTACAGTAAACACCATTAAATACCCAACAAGACTAGCAGTCTTGTCATACATTTACAGATTTTCCATTCACAAGTGCATGCAAGCACATGTATTTACTATAAAACAGATTTGATGGGACCATGAACTGCTTGTACCTGGGCCAGTGTGGCCTGATACTACATTTGCAGCTATATTTGATAGACATTTCCTATATACACATACCATTACAGGCATGCCGAGTTCCTTCTTCTGCTTTCACTTTGGCAGGTGTAGGTCAGGAGCAACAACAGTGGAGCTGAGGAAGGACACTGATAAAAACATGAATCACAAATGTGTGCTTACACAAGCTATAGCTTTGGCTGTTCATGCAGCTGTGAGGCCCTTGCTTCACTGGACACGTGGGCACGGCAGTGTTTTTACATTGAACCTGCAGGAGAGCCTGACAATGTGGTGGCTTTGTCACCAGAGTGAGTGCTGTGCAGGAATGCCCACAGACCAGTGCATCCTCAGCAGGGAAAACACATTACTAGTACGTGTTATCCCCCCAAAATGAGCAGTGTGAACTACAGACCCAAAGGTGATCATCTCTATTCCCACATTAGAACTCAGTTGCCTTAAGGGATTTTATTGATGCCCTCTACTCCTACTCATAACTCAGCTGGGAGGTTATTGCTTGTTACCTTGCAGCCCAAGAGGCTGCACGAGGTGTGGGCACAAGAAATCCCTGGCCATTTTCAAGCCCCAGCCATGGTCTTGTCATCAATGCCTGCTACACATTCAGCTCCAATTTGCCTGGCAGTAAGGTGTTACCAAATATTTTGCATAGGAATGATCTGAAGAGGACTTTCCAGGGGTTTACTTACATGGATGAGTTTCCTTTAATTTTAACCTTTCTTTAAGTACAGATGGAATGGGTTCATTTTTCATAGCTGGCAGGGTTACATTCAGCTGTTCTTACCCCTCTCCAATTCTGATTGATGCCAAATGAGAGGGTACAAAGTAATTTCTGAGCCCTGCTGCAATGTCCTGTGTGAGATCAGACATTGGCTGTACAGAAATATTCTGCTTTTATTGCTCTTAGACCTCTTTCCTGTTCTTCTTAGGTTTAGGTCACCATACTCCCCATGCCATATTTTTTTCCACCCTTCATTTTAAGACTCCCCCAGCTAAACAGGGGAGGGGGGCAGCAGCTCACTCAGGTGGTTTTGTTTCTTTGCTTTTACCAAAAACCAGCACAAATAAAGCCACATGCATGAACCGTGCAAACAAGCACAGCTCCAGCAGAGTTCGAGTGTGCCTCAAACACAGCTTGGAGAGGTGATTTCTGATTCCTGGGTAGGTTTGCTACCTTCACCACATCTCTGTGCACACACACGTGTCTCAGTCCCTGTGTCTCTCCTCCTGTCCACATGCACATGCCCTCTCTGTGGCTTTGTGTATCATTAATATTTTATATACATTTGTATGTGTATATGTATCTAAAATGGTTGGTATGACATGATGGTGATGCACTGTCACTCACAGTGGGTTTGTTTCCTGATTCTGGAGTTTTCTTATTTATACTATAACAGAATATGTTGATGTTGTATAATAAACAGTACAGTAGTATAAGTAAGCATATTAAGACACAGTGTATCAGGGCATAGTCTAAAGGCAGAGCAAATGGCATTCTCTGTTCACTAAAGGGCTTTTTTAGTTTTGCTTTTTTCCAGTGTTTTCTTTTTTGCACAAAATCATCCTCATTTTGTTTAGGAACAAGTGGTTCAGTAATTTTATTTATGAACATATGCAAGGATGGCATGAAAATAGGATGTTGTGTCTGTGTTCATTGAAAAAAACTGTGCCCTCAGAAAAGTTTAGTGAATTCTTCTTTTTTGCTCTTTTTTTGCTATTGTGCAATACCCTGATATGGCTTAGTTGACCTTTAAAAGGAGTAAATATGTGAGTGGTTTTAAGTTTATATCTGTTTTTAAAAAGGTAAAAAGTAATTGCGTCCCATTCTTCCCCAGGCACTGCCTTTTCTAATGGAAAGTTGTATTTACACCTTTTTTTTTTTTTGCTGTGGTTTTATATTGTAACTTCATTTTCTTTGAGAATATTGTATTTAAAAAAAAAAGCAATTTCATAAAAATTGGAAATATTATTAAATTATGTCTGCAAACTGAGATGTATCTTTTGAGACAAGAGAACGAGATAAAAACCCCAAGCCCCAGAATATTTTTGTCACTCTCCTCATGGGTGAAGGAGGCACTGGGCTCAGCTGGAGGCTCTGTGTCTGTGGGTGTTGACTGTGTGGGAGGGGACACAGAGTAAGGTGAGGTGCAGATAGACAGAGCCCCAGATGGGGATTCCATCATGCTGTCCCCGCACCATGGAAAGTCCATCCATGTTTTCCCGGCACCATGGTGAGTCCATCCGTGCTTTCCTTGCAATCCAAACTCTGTGGCCAAAAAAGCCAGGCTGAGTCACCACCCTGCCCTCACCCCCCACGTGAGGCAGCCTTGCTCAGCCAGCTCCAGGTCCTGAACTGGCCACCTGCTCTCCAGAGTGCCCCTGCCCATCCCAATTTCCCAGGTCCTGCAAGCAGCCCACTGCTGAGAAGTGCTTCCCCTCCAGCCCTCTCCTCGCCCCCTTCCCTCCCACCAGCCAGACGGAGTCATTACAGAACACAATTACTTCTGCATGTAGAGTCATGGTAATTCAAAATAAAACACAGAGAAATTATTTCTACTATTTGCCATAACAAAGGTGATTTCTCTGTGGGTGTCCCTCTTTGTTCAGATTCCAGCACAGTAAATTTCACATCACATATTTAATGCAAACAAGGATCAGTGTTTTTCTCAGAAAAGGCACCATTTATAAAGTTTCAGAAATATTTCTGTTTGTTAAATAGCATAATTTTGAACAGAGATTTTTAAAAAAAGAAACAACAATCTCAAAACAAACGCTTATGATATTGCAATTAATTCTTTTACAGGTTCCCAAAATCTAAATTTTCCTTAAGTTCCTTAAGTGTTTGTGGTATAGTTTCATTATAAACTATGACTACATAATATATGAAGGAGCTAACATGCTAGTTTCTTTGTTCCCCATCATAGCTGGTTCTCAGTAAATGAAACTACAGATTTCTGTTTCAGCTGGTGACTTTTCTCCAAAACAAATATGTTCTGTTTAGTAATAATAATAATAATAAGCACAGAAAATAGACCAAATTTATTATTCTCAAGCAGTGTTATTAAATCCTTTAGCTAGAGAAATCCACAGATTTAAATGCAAGTTTGTGTCCCTAAAATCTGTTCTGGGTCTCTTATCTATTATGTTTCAAAGACTTCCTTCAAATCAACACATTTGTATTTTTTCCTACTCCAATAGCTTGATTAAATTACATCAAAAACTGTGACAGATGCCAAGATACAAATTGTTACACGGACAAAACCTACAGCTACCAGGGGTGAGTAGTTTCAGCCTCAAGTGCTCAGACCAGCTTCCCAATCCATACATAGCCATCAAAACACCAAAACATCATTAACCTCTGCTCAACAAACAGTGGTTTTGAAATCAAGAAATACACTAAAATACACATGAATATTTTAGAGATACCAAATGAGAACTTAGAGCCAGACCTGGAGCACATGGATCTGATAATATAACAATTTCCTGGCCTTTTAATACTCTGTGTGTGTGTTTGTATGGGGGGGGGGAAGAAGTTAGAAATGCTCCTGACTTTGCCAGTACACTGAGTACATTGCACTGCCTTTATCAGCTTGTCAAAAAGATGGTCAAAAAGAAAGGAAAAGCTTTCACTGAAAGCTTCATGTTTCAGCAGCAGCACCAGCAATTTGAAAACTGAAAATGTGGCAACTGGAAAAGGAAAATATTTGACTTCTGAACAAACTGTTCATGGCTGTCTTGTGGGTCAAATCTCCAGGGTATCCTTCCCTGCTATGGGCCAGCCAGGCTCTGTGCACTAGCACGAAACACAGGAAGCTTCTTGTCTGGAAGGAAAATTTTACATGAGAACCAATTTTGGTCAAAATGCATCATAAAAGAAAAAAAAATCCTCAGATCTGGCCTGTGGAAGGCAAAAGAAGTCTCAATCTTAACAGGACATCCATTATCCCAATTTCTAAATTTTAATGCTTTATTTTGGCCACACAGACTTTGACTTTTCGGGGCTGCTGAATTGAAGTCACTGGCAGCAGCTGACAGGGATTTCTGAAATCCTGCTGTAATGGCCAGTAGATGGGCGTACAGAAAACAGGAAGGACAAAAATTTGCCAAGTTTCGCTGAAAGTGGGATAGCTGGAAGTGAGAAATCAAAAAGCCAGGCTTCAGACAGCAGGAGTTAATCACATTTAAACAAAAAAAGGCTGCACAAGCATGACTGAAACCCCACTCTTGCCAAATGAACAGATCCCTGTTAACTGCAGCGACATTTCTGCTGCATTTATTGTCACAATTTTTTTTTTCTTTTCATATAGAGAAAGGTCTGACTGCTTCAAAGCCATCCCAGGACATGGAGCAGTTCCTGGTTTTATCTGTCCTGACCACACATATGAAACATGTGAATGATAGAGGGCAGCTGCTGCTGTTCCTGCCGCTGGTGGCGGCTGCAAATCACACAAACCAACGCCTTCCTGTCCCTCGGGAGAGAAGTGAAGGTTCTGGTTTATGAGCAGTTAGAGAATAAAAAAAGAAAAAAAAAAGTAGAAAAAAAATCTACACCTTGCAGCAGACAGTGAGCCAGGGGCTGGTGGGGGTGAGGAAGTTAATCAGGCCCAGGCAGGCTGTTCGGGATGAGGCCAAACAGATGGCTCGTCCCCGAAACGGCAAAACGGGAAGCAGATGTGGCCACCGCTTCTCCCCATGCATAACTGGGAACCAGCCGGTTGGTGAGGAACTTTGCATAACATGGATAATTTGGTATCAAAACTGTCCCTAGAAGTGATCTGAATGGATCTGGGCACAGTTGACAGTTTTCACTTCTTGTTTCCCACTCAAGGTTCAACCAGATTAAATCTTAAATGCGACCTGACTGCTTGCCTGGGGTTGCTCTCAGCTGTCTTCCAGGGAAACCTCTGGTGGGAGTCCTCAGAGGTTCCTGCTCTCTGTTCAGTCAGTTGACATTTTAGTGACCAATTTCAGCATGCTCTGATTTTTCAATCTGAAGCCCATAAACTTTTCAGCTAGCAGCAGAACTGACCTTGAACTCATCTCCTCTATTTGCATGCCCCAAAACTCATAGAGCTTGGATACAGGAATGCCAGGAGCCTGGGCTAACATCCCCTGTAATCTCCTTTTCACTAAGAGCAAAGCCAAGGGCCCCAGAGGAGCCTGGCATCCCCTCCTGGGGACGGGGACAGATCATCTGCCTGAGGGAGCAGGGATAGGAGCCTCTGGCTGCAAAGCCTCACCAACGTGTCAGAGCGTTTGCACTTGCCAGCCCTGCATGCACTTTACCAAAATAACTGGGAAAATAACCTGAGTATTGAGGGGGTAGTTTAAAACATTGATGGGATGCATACTACAAGTAAAGGAGGGGTTTTTCTTTTTGTATTCCTCCCTATTTTGTTTCAAAGGAGACAGTAATGTCAATTTGACTACATATTTTACTCTGTAGTGTCCCTGTTGCATTGATGGGGATTAAAGAAACTACAGCCTTAATATGTCTTAAAAATCAGGAGAGAGATCCACACAGCTCTTAACATTCAGGGTTGTTCAAATCTGGATTCAAACACTCCAAGTTTATTTTACTGACAGTTGCAGTGTAAAAAAATATATCTTTATCACCTTACAGAGATTCCTCAGTGTAGCCATGGGACAGAAAATAGACTTACTCTCCATTATGTTAAAGAAAAAGAAGAGGGTGTAAATACTTGCCAAAAACATATTTGTAGGCCGTAACCAAAGCCCTGTTACATGAGTTTCACTTTTTAAATAAGTGATTTACCTCCCCAAGTCCAGCTCTGAAACATTCACAAACTCTTTATTTTTGCTTCGCATCCAGTCACTTAGTTCCTGGCTAATAATATAGATAGTGTCGTATTTGCATAGTCTAGCAAATGCACATGGGAATTGTGCTGAGCACTCACATGTACGTAGGGGGTTTTTGGACTCATTAAATATTGGTACAAATTAGAATGGTTACTTCTGCTTTGGGAACATCTGTTTCTCCATCACTCTGTAATGGAGGCTGAGACATAAACCAGTTTTATAAGGAGTATTGTAATTATATTATGACATTATTGTAGTACCTGACAAGAGAATTTTTTCTGCATGAACCGGGGTAAAGCTGAGTAGGTGAGAATACTCAGGCTGCTGAGGAACATCCAGCACCAACAGACCCTGCAGCTGCTTCTCCCTGAGCCACAACTCCATCACATATAATTGACCTTTAAACAAAGGTGGGATCCTGAGCAGCAGAAAGAGCAAAGGTAGAGAAGCTTGAGTGGTTTTAGGAAAACAGTGTAATGCATGTGTTAATAGAACAAGTCATCTAAAATTAGGCATTTTCACCCATTTTCAAAATTAGGCATTTCCAAACCCCAGACCAGGAGAAGGAGACTACAGGCATCTGCCTGAGTTTCATTAACTACTTCTTGATAGCTTAACCATTGGTCATTGAAAGCAGGAGCAAATGTACCAGAAGTGATAGGCAGACCAGAAGGGAAATGAAGGGTGGTAGAAGATTGGGTGGAAAAATTAAGATATCAAGTTCAGCAGTGAAGAAATTACTCTCTACCATAAGGGTTATTACTATGGAATTAAGAAAAGCCAAACCCAGTGCATTTCAGGGGGAAAAACAATCTACTTTTCTTAATGGCTGCATGCCTATTATAGAGTGCCTACTACACTATGGGAGAGTTGTCCTCTTCTCTTGATTACCCTTAAACCTGAAATCAACTTCTGAACTAAAACTATTCTTCTATTTAGATCTAAGTGACAGCTCTCTACCCCCCCACCCCTGCTAAATCCAGGCAGCCAACACAGGAGCTCCCACTATACATTCGTACTTCCTTTTTACTTTCTTCTGACAAAGCAGAGAACTGTGTGGGGCAAGTCCTTTTCAATAATTCCTTTGATGCTGTCATTAATTAAAAAAATAAATATTTTCTTATTATCCTGTTCTCTTGAGATACAGAGTCCTGGAGAATAACCATTTTTGTTCCCAACACAGCAAGTGTGTAGCTCTCTTGACTTCGGGATGAGTGCATGTCTGTGTGTGTAACATTACAACAAGTGGAAATTACTTTGAACCAAAAGGTGATATAATTTCTTCCTGTTATCTTTAAATTTATTTTATAGTTTCCAAAATTCAAGGTATTTTTTCTGAAAGGTTGTAAACAGCAGCACTAATGTGAAAAAACTGCATCCTTTCCTTCCCTGAAAGGGAAATTGAAGCACAAAACGCTCCCTGAATTCCTTATGCAAGCTCATGCAATAGGTTTTTTGACAAAATCAGGACTGGGAGCCAGGTCTTCTTATTTATTCTCCAGCCACAAATAAGGCTTCCTCTTTGGTGGACAGTAAACTCAGGAAAACCCAGCAGACCCTCGTGCTAACAGCTAAGAATTGAAAAAAGTCCACAGGACAAAGAAGTCAGGCTTTATGTTACATGAAAGTATGTGTGCGTTTGTGCACATGTACTATATGTGTAAATACTACATGTCTGTCTAAGTCAAAATTTTCAATAATTTATATCTTTTTAACCAAGACCAGCCAGTTTTCCTTCCACTTCTTTGTTAATGAAAACATCTTAAGTTGCCTATTTTCACAGAATATTTTGACCAAACATACCAAGACACATAGCCTGTTCCATGAATAGCTGTTGAAGTTAGACTGCTTTTGCCTCGCAAATGTCTTTCAAGCGATGCACAGATAAAAAAGGAAAGCAATGCTGGGACAGGGGCTCCCTGTCTGGTGTACAGCTCTGTGGGGCCTCTTCCCATTTTTCTATGGATACATAATGCTCTGCTCGAATATCTCTTTTATATGACCAACTGATTTAACAATTTGGGATGCTTTTCTAAATCTTCAAAAGCACAACACAAAATTACTCCATTTGCCCTCCCAACAATGTCAGGGAAGAAACTAAAAAAAAAAAAACAACAAACAGAAAAGAAGAAGAAAAAACCAAAAACAAACAACAAAACAAAAAATAAATCAGCCTATGAGGGCTTTAGTTAGAGGCTCATTTGCAACGGAAAAGATGAGGCTCACCCAAACTTTGCACAAATAGGAACGTGCAAAATAGAAACTTCAGATAAGCTGTGGAAAGAGGGTGGGATTTCCAGAAAATAGGGAAGAACTTGTTACACCCTCCTTGTCTAACTTTGCAGGATCACCACAGCTTCTCTGGAGAAATAGTTCATGTCGAGGGGGAAAGCAAAGAGCTTTCCTTTTGGTTCTGCTTCTCCTGTACAAACTGCTTGCCTAATTTCCTTTGCAATCAGGGAAATATTCAGCTCAAACCCCATCATTTCCACATCTGCTTTTGCTACAAAGTCTCTTGCTACTTCCATAATTTTATGCCATGAATATTGTACCAGGACCGTGGTTCTTCTCCAGGCCAGGACTGCATTAGTGCCGAGCAAGTTGAAGCCTTCAGGGCAGGGGGAAGAGGGAGAGGCTGGAGCCACTCAGCCCCACAGCACGCCCTGACAAGTCTGCTGGAATGGGTTAGAAAGGAAATGCCCAGGAGAAACAAATGCCAGGAAATTTGGTGGCAGCATAGAAGTGAAAAAAAATTTATAAAAGAAAAAAAAAAAAAAAAGAAAATCGTGGTGTTGGTGGCGGGGGGGGTGTTAAAATACAAAATATGATTTCTTCAGGAAATTGCACTGCTTGCCTTCTTTAGCCTAAGCCTGTGTCAGCACCAGGAAAACACTGGGAGGAACAAAGGTGGGTGTAAGAAACCCTGGCTTCTGCAGTGAGCTTTAGAAAAAGTTTTGCAGCAGTGATAAGGAAAAAAAAACAATATAAATAATAGTACAATCATCACATGCAGTCAGCATGCAAAAAGTGGGCCTGGAAAGAGCTGCCCCAAAGATGGATATTACAGAGAGGGGATTTAGGCTTTTTTTATGGTAGTCTCATATCAGTTTTAATTTTACTTATGTATCAGGAGACAGAAAATAAATAGGGATTTTGGACTGATCTGTGAGCATCTCAGGAAACTACACAACAAATTTCTGGACCCCACAGAGTACCTTGGCCTGCTTGAGGCACAAAAATTAGGTGCAGGATTCAAGAGAGCAGCTCTTCGCCTGTCTTACTCGCAGGACAGCTCTGCTACAGGGCCACCAGGAGACTCCTGCAGCCATCACCCTCGGCAAGACCTCAGCAGCAGCTCCTTCAGAGCCGGCACAGAGCGAGGCAGAGATGTTATCACCATTTACCATTTCCTTTCCCTTCCCTCAGGCGAGAGCTCTTTAAAGCAACACTCCCTTCCAAAAAGGGAATTGCAGCAGCGCTGGACTTTCCCTGGCCATCCATGCTGCCACCCCCGTGACGTTGCTTTTCCAAGGTTTTGCTGAGCACTGCTGTGTGGAAAAGCAAACCCACAGTCCCGAAATCTGTTGGCTGAACAAAAGGGATGGCTGGGACAAGCTGCCTGACAGAGAGCGTGCGCTTCCTGTTGTTGGCAGAAAGTGAGACTTCACGCTGTTCCCCCTTGCTTACTTTAAAAACAGTGGCAGGAATTGATGTAAATTGGCTTCAGAGCATCTGACCCACAAAGCAGGGAAGTGAGAAACTGTAGGACTCAGGGAGACAGGGCAATATTAGCCACTTATATCTGAATATACACTGGGTTTTAATATCCCTGAGCAGCGATCCTGGGTGGCATCAGCGATTTTCCCTTGAAGCGCGCTCCAGGGGCTGAGGCCTTCAGCTGCTCCTGAGAATTATTTCTCCCGAGGAATCAGCCAAGGGGCTTCTCCAGCCACA
>WBNQ01021136.1:0-17357 GCA_013401375.1 Spizella passerina | reverse complement strand
TTTTTTTTTCCTGTGTTCTGCCTCTGCATTATGATAATTTTTACTGCAGATAAATGCTGTCCTGATGGGATTTCATATCATGTGGATAACCTTCAAATAAAACTATGAGTCCTTTCACTACAGTCTGCAGCTACTTCCCTAGCACGGTTTAATTCGTAGTAATTTTTGTCTGTTTTCATGAAATTTCCGGCATGTTTGCATTGGATTTCTTCCCCAAAATTTACAGCTATCTTGTCAGTCAGTGACAGTTCAATTTTGCTCTCTAAAATTGAAAGCTGACATTTTAGAGATACAAACAGCATGTTGTTAATAACTTCCTTATGCTTCAGTCTGCTAAGGAAATAAATAGGAGAATTTGAAGATTACAAGACTTCATTGTTATTAGTTTGGGTTAAGTTGTCTCAGAAAAGGTTATCCTATCAGCTTCTCTTATAAAAATTTTGTTTCACCCTAAGGCTTTCTTTGCAGCTGCAAATTTTAATTCAGAATAAAGGGATTGTATGAATTTAAGATGCAGCAAGAATGACTGTGAAATGAGCTTTATATGTCTCCAGTCTCGGCATTCATAACTGGGAAAGCTATGGATGCCCAAAGAGGTAGAAGAAACCCCACTGCATTGCCTTGGGGACTTATTTCAGCTTTACAGAAAATTTTTGGGTGGGCACTGGTCATGCCCTCATCCCACAGATCGTCACCCACTGCCCTACATCTGTCACTGAACATGCACTGGAACCAATACTTTTATCTAAAACTTATACCCAGAGATGCTCCAGAGAGGTGCTCCAGAGATTAAGGACACTCAGATTAGAGAGGCCTAGCCTTCAGAAAACTTCCACACCTTGTTAAGATTTGAGTGGCCTGGAATATCAGAGAGTTTAACCGCTGGATCAGCTGCCTCCTCTGTAGAAGCTGCCATTTTAAAAAATAGATGCTGAAACAGCAGTGGCAGCACAAATTCCTTATCACCAGCTGCTGTGTCTCAAAGGACAGCCCTGGTCTCTCTGGGAGGTCACCAGGTGTCCAGGTAATTTCAATTATTTCCAGGAATGGGCTTTTCCCTATTGAAGCCTCTCACTTCGAGTAGCCCCACAACCCAGTTAGGCACCAGTTTAGTGCTGGGTCTGAAGAGTAGACAGAAGACTCTCCAAAGCTGTTCTCAGTTTCCTGACAGAGAGTAGTTGGAGAAAGACTCTGGACAAGTGATGAGGGAACAGGACAAAGGGCAATGGCTTCCCATTGCCAGAGGGCAGAGTTAGATGGGATATTGGGAAGGAATTGCTGGCTGTGAGGGTGGCAATGCCTTGGCACAGGTTTTCCAGAGAATCTTTGGCTGTCCCTGGATCCCTGGAAGTGACCAAGACCAAACTGGACAGTGCTTGGAGCAACGTGGCATAGTGGAAGGTGTCCCTGCCCATGGCAGGGGTGGAATGAGGTGATGTTTAAGGTTCCCTTACACCCAAGCCGCCACAGGATTCAATGAGCTATCACTGTATCACTGCTGTCATGAAACTCCAAATCTTTTGTGTCCCACTCCAGGTTTAACACAGAAAGGTAAAGGAGAGACCTTAAAGAGATATTTCTATCAATAAATTACTTACTGCCTTCCATGACAGACCCTCCTTGTCTTCTTATGCTAAGGGGAGCAGCCCCTGCATGCAGCTCCGACACACATTCAATGGGATGGGGAGGTTTCAGCAGAGCATAAGTTAGACCAAATGACATTTCCACATCTCCACAGCACCTCCTGGCACCACAGTGACCAACTCCATTTAGCTGCTCTACTGAGGTGCTGCTGCCAAAATGTTTTTTGCTAGCACAGTTTTAAATAGCAAAGCTCACCATCACCCTCGGTCCTCTGGCAACACTGGGGGCTGTCAGCTTCACAAACATCAACACAGCCACAACAAACACACCGCAGAAGTAAACATAAAGATTCTTTCCTCATGCAAAGACCCTCCTGGGGGTGTACCTGGTGGTAAATCCTCCTGACAAACATGCCCCGAGCAAAAGCCTGGATGGTGAGGGTGGCGCTGCGGACCCTCAGGAAGGCCCGGCGCATCCGCAGCATTCGGTACTGCTTCTGCAGGATGATGGCAGCCCTTGTCCTCCTCAGGTGCTGGAAAAGCCTGGAGGAAGGTAAGCAGGGAAAATAAACTCAACTTTTCTTCTGATGCAGTAAGTTTTAAACTAGGGGGAGAGGAAAGTTTTTGTCCAATGTGGCTTGGTAGTATTCAGGAAAGACCACACCAACAGCTGGGCTAAGAAAGCCTCCATGCTATCAGACAGCAGCCACTGAACCCAGAAGCACTGGAACCACAGATCAACACACCCCATTGCTCCCAAACAGCATAAAACCCAAGTATTCCCCAGGTTTTCCTTGTTTTGAACTCCCTGCCTTTCATCCTTGCTCTAACCAGCACCCAGGTTGGCTCCATCACCTCCCTGACTATAAAAAGCACACTACTGACTCAGTGAAAACAGCAGCAAATTGATTTGACATTTAAACTGGTGGGCATTGCTTTGGCAACATTCCTGAGCAGAGCCTCGAGCCATTCACAGACAGTAAATAATGAGGGATGTGGTCAACTCTGCACCATGTTGCTCCCATTCTCCAGCTGAACTCATGTTCAATTTGCTGTTACACCGGTTAATAAATGCCCATAAACCCTCCATTAAATTTGATAATTAGCTTGTTTTGCTGGATTTATGATTCATTTATTGCTCTCAGCATGCAGCATTATACAGAAATTTGATCCACTTCTTTTATTTTGTTAAAAGCGTATCAAAACGAAGAGCCACATCAGATTGGTTTATATATTCTGCTGATTGAGGCAAATGGTTTCTCATTAGGACCCACTGATGCAGGGCTTCCTGAAGAGGATAAGGGATGGTCCATCTCCAAAAAGAGACAGTAGTTACTCAGATGCCATCCCACCCTACAAACCCTGCACAAACAGGGGAACTGAAAAATTATGTAGGAGAAACTCTGCAGCAGCCGGCTCTCCCCGACACCAACCCCTTTCCCAATCACAAATAACACCACAAACTCAGCTAGTATCTCTGATGTTCTTCTGCTGATAGTCTGGCTTGAAGAAGGGCCACAAGAAGGAAGGTGGCGAGTGTGTTGGGATGCTGTTCCATTGCTTCACTCCTCCCTCACATCCATCCCGTACCTGCCACCAGGTACCCACCCTCCAGCAGAGTGCGGACTACAGAAACCCCAGCAAGCCACTGACACAATGGTTCCTGCACAGAAACAGTTAACATGGGGCTCCTTTATTATCCACTGTACACAGCCCCTCTGCCAGTGATTTAGAGTGATTTTCCTCATTACAGAGGATACAGCCAATCAATCCTGAGAACTCCCCCTGGACATCAGGAGACACAAACATTGTCCCTGCAGGGGAGGAGTGCATACCAACTAGGCAGCCCTTCCCTGGCTGATCCAAATGCCCTCTACCAAAGGCAGTCCCAGGAAAATATTAGTTCTGTGGAACACTTTCACCTAAATCCTTCAGAGCCCTGTAGTCACCTCATTACAACCCAATTGTCTATGTTATGACCTTGGCCCAGAACCTAGAAATTAAACTAACGTAAATATGAAACCAGTTTGAGGCAAATAATTTTGATGTCTTGCCCCTAAATAAAGCCAGATAGAGGGGCCAGAAATAAGTCCCAGCTTTAGCCCTTTAGAATTTTTTTAGAAACTCTCACCACAGTGTTACCCACATGCACATTATGCATCTTGCTTTCAAGCGAACAGAGCATTTCCAGCTCCTCATATGCAACCCCCAAGATGAAACAGATTGAAAACCCAGGTGGCCAGAGGTGTTTCCACCCTTGGCTCCCCAGCTGCCCCCTCTGAGGCTGCCCAGGACCCACCTGCGTGCCAGGTGCCCGCGGGTGTAGCGCTGCAGGGTGAGGGTGGCTCGCCTCAGCCGCTGGTACCTGGCCCTCTGCAGCCAGCCCCACACCGTCTTCTGGATCATGATGGTGGCAGCTCTGAACTTATCTGCACGCAGCTTCTCCAGATATGCCACCTGGCCTGCACAGAAAAAGATCTTGGTACGGCCAAACTGGAACTTGTCTGGATCCTTTTCAAAAGCATAAAGGAAATTATATTTAATTGAGGCAAGCGTCACTTTTTTCTTTTCGTTTTCAGTCTAAGTTGATCAGTAGATACAGTGTAAAAATACCACTTTGAATCAAATTTATCAACTCACATTTCTTAATTGGGTAATGAGGGTATTATTAGACTCCATTATTAGATATATTAGATTATTAGGCTTATTAGACATTATTCGATATTACTAGACTTACTACACTTGGGCATCTACACACCCATTAAGGAAAGCAGCACTAGGATTCAGTCCTAAACGCAATATATTTACACAAATTTTAAATGGGTTTTGGGTTGAGTTTTTTGTGTTTTGTGGGTTTTTTTGCTTGGTTGGTCTGGGGCTTTTTTGTTATTGTTTGGTTTTGGGTTTTTGTGGTGCAGGAGTTTATTTGGGGTTTATTTTGTTTTGAGTTTGTTTGTTTGCTTGTTTGGGGGGATTTGCAGGTTTTGTTTGGATGTGGTTTTTTGTTATTTGTTGGTTTTTATGTAAATAAAGAAGTCACAGAATCACGAAATTGTTTAGGTTGGAAGGGACCTTAAACCTCACATATATCCAACCTCCCTGCCATGGGCAGGGATGCCTTCCACTACACCAGACTAGAAATGCAACACCAGAGCACTTCAAGAAAAATATTAATTTTTCAAAAATATTAATGCTTAGATCTACAAAGTCATACACGTAAAAAGCTCTGCAGCCAAGGGTAACACTGGGTGCAAAAAGAGGAACCCAGTTGGGAAATTCCTCACAACCCCACAGAAAAACAAGAGACCAAACATCAAAACCTGTCTAAGGTGCTGCGCACATTCTGAGCCACTCAACAGCAAGAAACCTTTGCATGCACATTTGCAATTTAAAAATAATGCATACAAGCAAGCCAGTAAAGTTTTGGTAAGGTGAGGTGGCAAAACCTTCTGACTTGTTTGTGGTAAAGAAGTCCCAGTCTGTGGGATGTTTTTTTCCACACAGGGCCACTGAGGCTCTCCCACACATCAAGAAAATTTTTAATGCATTTACTGCATTTTTCCCTTACTCATTTGTGCAAAGAGTCAATTAATGACTGACTAAGGTTCATGACACTGTTCCAGGGTGGACCCCTGAAAAGTGCTCCAGCTGTGGCTAGACAAAACAAGAAGGAGGGGATGGGGGGACACATTTTTTAGAAATGGCCAGTCATTAATGTCCAGCCAGTGACAGAAAATTCTGGACTTCACCAGCACTGAAAAGATTCACTCCTCTTGACCAGAACCAAGATATCCCATGCTCCTGACACCTCTTTGCAAGACTCCCTCATTTTGGGAAAACTCCCAGGCTGCCTCGGGTGGAGAAGAACCTGCACATGCAGCAGGTGAAGCTGGAGCAATTTCAGGCCACATCAAAGCCATGAGTTCTGTGCTTTTAGCATCAGTGACAAAGATCTGGTCCCAGCTCACCTTAATGAGGTCTTCCAGCAGAGTCTGACAGATCTGCTTCTTGTCCTTAGAGAGGTCTCTCTTGTTCATAAGCACACGGTACCTATTGAAAAAGTCAGGGTAGGACCACCTGAAAGCAAAGCACACACTGGGTTAGTCTGCATGCTGGCCACTGCTTCACTAAAATAAAGTGTTTGGAGTTGTAGATGTGCCAAAGTGTGAAATATTTCAGGGGATTTCTCACCACGACCCTCAGCATGGACCAACTCCAAAAAGGAGTTACTCACCCCCAGCCTGGCCCCAATCTCAGATGCTGAATGACCATGTGGCCTTTCTAGCCTGGAACAGAAAGGCCACAGATCACCCTGCTCTCACCCCTGATGTGCTTCCCAGTCTGCTGCTCTTTACTACTCAAACGCAGCAATGCTGCTCCCGTCAGAAAGGAGAAGCTAACTTGGGAAAAATAATGGATCTCTTGTTTACCCAAAAATAAAAACTAAACAGCAATCTTCATAAAGTTGTAGAAAATGAATTAAATAGAAATTCTTTGGTTTTTGTGTTCCCAAACTCTGCTGAATACTAATGTCAATCTACTCCCTAATTGCTCCATCTTGAGGTCTGTGACTGACACCCTTCAAACAAACACAAAATCTTTTGGCTCCGGAAAGACAAAGCAGCCCCTTGGAAGATGCCTCACTGTCTCCAGCAGCAAAGCCTCCAAACAGGCAATGCTAATTGAAGGAATTACAGCTTTGTATCCTGCTGCTAGAAATATCTCCTGCTGCTGGTGATAGATGTAGAGCCTGCAGACTGCGATCCTGAAATTGCTTCAGCATCTGCCAAGTTTCAGCCCTCTCTAAATTAACACAGTGAGTTATAAACCCCTCAAAACCTGAGATTTTAATTAACACTAAACTTTTCCAGCAATGTTCAGAATGATCATTGATATTTCAACAAAATACGCATAACAAGCATCAAAGGGAGACTGGAAAGAATCACAGAGGATTTGATTTCTGCCCTCACTCAACAAAACCACCTGTGAGCCTGCAGGGATGCTCTGGCAACCAGGACGAGAACAAACTGTGAGGAGCTGCCATACAGAAACATCCACTTCACCCACAATCCCCATGCATACGTTAACTTTTTGCACTACTGCACCAAATTCTTCCTATTTTTACACTTCCAGGGATTAAGAGTGTGGGAGAGAAAATAAACTGCAAAGGGCCAGAGCATCGCTTGTGTCAGGTCATGGCCAGTTTGTGGTGAGACTGAGTGAGACCACCTGAGCAGTCACAGCTGCCAGCTGTACAAAATGCATCATGAAACAAAACTGTTCAGTTGGAAGGGACCTGCACAATCATCTACTCCAGCTGCTGGTATCTCTCATGAAACACCCTGAAGGCTGGAAGCTGTGGTATTTGCTAAGACAGGCATATTGCTGATTTCAAAACACACAGCCAACAGAGTTTTGTGTCACTTCAGAAAAGGGGAGGAAAGCCAATGCTTTTTTCATTGAAAAGGATACAGTAAAAGGAAATGTTTGCAAAGGGAATGAAGAGAGCAAATGGGAAAAAAGGTGGATTGGTAAACCACACGTAACTCCTACATGGACACACAGCACCCAGGACACAACTAGTAAAGAATAACAGGACTGGCAAAAACCAGAATACCATTAGGATTGCACCTAAAGCCAAAGATAAAATAGAGAGCTCATGGGGGCAGAAGCATGAGGGCCACTGTGATGAAAGGATTTCCCATGCTCAGAATGCTCAAATTGGCTCTGGAACAGCCAGATTTAGTGCTGATTCAATCTCTGTCCCATGGGCTAGTCCTGAGGCCAGGCTACAGCTTCCCACCCTCAAATATCCAAAAGTACTGGACTACCACTAAAAAACTAAGGCGTCAGCTATGGGGAGCTCCCTCTGGGGTGAAAACCTCAAGCAAGACTACAAGCTTGAGTCCTGTAAGATTTAACTTCATCTTGCCTCCTCTTTGCTTTCCCAATGCCTCTGTTTTATAATTACGTTTCCCACTTTGCGTTGTGCAAATAAAATCCGTTTTCATTTTGAGCACGCCCAGGGTTTATACAGCTCCAAATCAAACCTGCAAGGAGAAGCAGAGCATGCAGAGCCCGAGGCACCCAGCCAAGCACACAAGGCTGGCTTGGGTACTGCTCAAGCCAGGGAAAGCTTGGGAGGGAGGAGGAGAGAAGGAGGGAGTATTCCCATTAACCTGCCAGAGTCAGCTCAGGCACTGGCATTATTAACTGCTGATATCCAGAGAAAAAAAATCACCCTGCAGGTGCCACCCAGGCTCTTCCAGCTAAGAGCAGATGGTGAAGAGGCAGAACATGAAACTCAGGGCACAGCTCCAAGGTGGGCAGAAAGTAAAATCCATCATCTTCCAGGACCACAGCAGAGATGGAGATCCCACAGCTGCCCACAAACAAGAGTCAGACACCTGTAGGAATTCCTTAAAAATAAATCATAGGTCACTGCACAGCGGGTCTTCCTCCAGAGCCTGTCATTCTCATTTCCCAAGGCGGAAAAAAATTATTTTCCACTTCCATCCTTAATAAAAATTACTCACTTTTCAGGAGTAAGTCTCACATGAGACATTGGAAGAGTCAGAGAATACATCTCCTGGTTTCTGCCAAGGTGTTCACAGGACTGGTGGCATCCACAGCCCTGCAGCCACGTCCCAGAGGTTCACAGCCCCACGCTGAGCCCCAGGGCACGGAACTGCCTCCCTTGTGCTCTCACCACTCTCTGATTTATCAGGGAATGACAGCCCTGATACCACACTGCTCCTGAATTATTGTCCATGAGGCATCAAGACAAAATCTGTGCCACAACAGGAGTTTCGCTGGGATATTTGCCATCCCAGTTCATCAGCAAAAGAAAGCTGCAGGGGTTCATAGGTGCTGCTACAGAATCCTCCCCGGAGAAAGGAACAATTAAAGCACTCAGGTTTAATGTAACATGCCCCATTGAACCACTCGAGGCTCAAAGCTGTATAAAATTTCCTTACAACTATCTGCTGGGAGAGAAACAAACATGATCCCCCAGCCCTGCAAGGGAGATTTCTCCAGTGCAGAAATACTGAAGCTCAGTGCTTTGCTGTACATGCACTTTCAAAATTACTTTTCTGCACATACAAATTTATTTTTTTTAGGTACAATGCCTTCATTTTAAAAGGGAAAACAAAAACAAACATGAAAACAAAAAAAGAAAATTCATTCATACTCGCCAAGCCACACACTGACTCCCAGCAGAAGACAAAGGATGTGCTACGTTACCCCACAGCTTAGCAGGTCAGGAAAGACTGTGGGAAGGGTACACCTCAGTTCAACTTGTGGACAGGTATCAAATGAAAAACAGATCTCAGGTGCTTGGTATGCTGCCACACAACACACAGCATGGGCAAGCCTCGGTGCTGGGGGCTGGAAACCACCAAGGGACACTAAATAAATACAGCTCTGTATTGTTATTATCAAGTTTTAAGATCCAGATAAGTGATGCAGAGAAAAGAGATGGAACCAGGGCATTTTGTACCTGCGCAACTGAGAAACAGGAAGAAGGAGGCACAAAGGACTGGGCAGATGCTACTCAAACTGAGATCAAGACAACCTCAAACAGCTGAATTTTGCTTTGATGACAGCACAGGTCACTAAGGGGAAAAGGCAATAAAGGGAAGGGAAGAATGCAGGGAAATAACTTATGCCTGTGGAAAAAACCCTCCTTGGGCTCAGGAGCAAGGAGGATAGTTGGCTGAGAGCCTGAGGCTTGGTCATCCCAGCAAAGTCTTTGTCACCTACAGGAAACAGAGGGAATAAGACATAGCATGCGCCACAGATGAAGTAATCTTTTTCTGTAGTTTAAGCAACCAGATTTGGATGTTTTACACAAAAATGCAGCCAGGTGCAAAGCAAAGGGGCTGCTCCTGACCAAAGTCGAGGGTTTATGAACCTGAGCAGAGCCAGCTATGTTTATTACAATGCCAAATTGAAGGGAGAGTGTGGGTAGGAAACTGGGGTTGACATTCTAAGGAAGCTTCCAAAAAGCATCTTTCCAAGCAGTCAACAACTGCCCAAAATATCCACAACCCATTGTTTCAGCAATGTTGTGCCAGCTGCACTGAGCGAACAGCTGAAAGCAGTGTAATAGGTCAAAAAAGCTTCAAACTCTTAACCATGATATGGTTTCTTTTGGTACCCTAAAATAACTGAACGTGAAATGATTCCACTCAGAGTAAACAAATTCACCCAAGACCATCCCAGGTGCTGAGCAAACTCAGTTTTGTGTGGGATATCCTGGCAGCACCACAAGGCACCCTCCCCTGAAGGGGTCAATATATTAAGCAGGAAGGAGCTGGACAATATTGATTCTTCCAGAGGAGTCAGAACATGTCTGGAAGGGTGCAGGTTCAATCTCGGAGCCAAGATTTGACATGAAATTAATTTAGAAGCTGCAGTTCAGGGAGAAAATTTCTCTTGCCTTGTTTACTGCAGCAGAACAGATTTGCCTTTCAATTAGTCCTAAAACATGCAGGCTGGCCTGGCTTGAAATTAGCTGGAATATATTCAAAGGGAAAAATGAGGGGGGGAAAGCCCCTCCATTTACATATTACACCTTTGTTGGGTGTAGGCAAACAGAACTGTTGGTAGCCAAAGCAATTTATAGGTCTTGTTATCCTGAAATGACAGCCAGACAGCTAAAGGCACATTCTATAAAAAAAATTACACATCCAAGGATGTCCATGATAGTTTTCAATTATAAATGTTTAATATTTATAGAGTTTAGCAGCTGGGATTTCACACTGAATTGATACAAAAATGCTGAATCTGACAGTGAGCTCCAGCGACCAGAGGAAGCAGCCAAATGCCAAGGATACTTAAACTATAAATACATAACAACTACAAAGAGGGTAATTCAAAGAGAACTGCAGTGATGAGGTTATTCAGAGTGATGGCATGGTGGGACACCACTGCTGCTGGACCACTGACTGGAAACCACCATAACCAGCAGAGGGGGAAAAAAATGTACAGTTTTGACAGAACCAATTTAAAAACTTGGTTTAAGGAATTATTTTGCTATTCATGGAGATCTGCACCAATTAGTTCTTTACAGACTCATCTCTATGCAGCCAGTTTCTGTAAGGAAGATGAATGGTTTTGCAGCACAGAGACATCTTCCACGCTTTACCCAGGGAAGCTGATGATAGATTTACTACCTATACACCTCAGACACTCCATTCATCACGCTCATTAATGAACATGCTAACAGATACAGATTTCTTAACTGCTGAGTAACATATCAAAGCAAATGATACATTTTCAATTTATTTTAGACACAGCCAGAGCTCAGCCTGCCATGGAAATGGTAAAATAAACCCAGGAACACCCTAAGTGGGGAGTCCCAGGCTTCAGACTTCTGAGGTTTACACAGCTTGAACAACTACCACTTGTAGTGGTAATTAAAAATTATCTCTTTTTTTAGAGGTAAAAAATTATTAAGGACTCAAAACACTGAACTCTTCAGCAGCAGGTGGATGTATCCAGAGATCTCTCACTCAAAGTCACACCACCCTCAGAAAGCTATTCTAGTGACAGTGTGCTGGAATATATTCAGAAGTAAACATTACAGGATGAAAACAAGAGTTTTTCTATTGTTTCTGGATAAAACTTACCTTGAGATAAACAAATTTGGAAATTCCCTGTTGCTTTATGGGTAAATTGCTTACACCCAAGTGAAGCAAAAGTCACGATGATCAAGTTTTCTGCTATTATTTTAAAGTATTCCAAGTTTAGAGCCTTCACAAGAGGTTTAAATTTAAAGCAATGACTGTCCTTTTTGGTTTTATCCTTAATCAAGCAATATAAATTCAACCTGTCTCAAAATATAAGGAAATACAGAGGAATAATCAATGCTCACTGTGATGAAAACCGAGAGATATCACATGTAAAACTGCAGAAATAACTAAAAGTCTGCTACTTTTCCTACAAAACAAGATCCTGTGGAAGCATCTTTTCCCAAGATGATCTGTAAAGTCAATATAAAGAGACAGATTATTCACAATCTTTCAATGACATCGCCCAGCTCCTGAGTCTGGATTTTCAAGACTGGAATTTTCTGAGTAAGGAAGGTGAAGAACTATGGGAGCCCAAAGTGAGTATTCTATTTGGTGCAGAGCTGTCCCTACATAAAATTATATCCTAGAAATATTAAAATACACAAAGATCTGTCCTTCAAGAATCACAAACTTTGGAGAAGGTCACTGTGAAAGGCTGAAATTGCTTTTTGCTCCCTGTTTTTTTCTGTCCATGAAGGAAGAACGAGAGCTGACAAGTTGCAGTGATGGAAGAGTTCTGTATCTGGGAAAAGATCTCATAACCAAAAGCATGCCAGCAGAGCTGAGAGGATCACTTTTTAGTTTGTAAGGGTGGAGCGGCTCTTGTACTGGTCAATTCTTGCTGTCAATAGATCCTGGCTGGTGTCCAGGGGCTGCAGTGGATTCTCCCCTCTGCTCCCCCTCCCCAGTTACTGATTTCACATTGATTTTACTGCTGTAGAGTGTTAGCTGCAGTTAAGTGAGCAGAAATGGAAAAATGCTACAAATCTGTAGGATAATCATGAATGGAGGGGAACAGGGTATCCATGCAGCCATGGTAAGACCAGTAACAAACCTCACAAAACACACAACGCTCAGGTCAGAGCTCCCCAAACTCTCCCAGGACCCACCATGGCAAAGCCAGGGCCCAGACTGCACTGGGCAGTGTGACTGCTTGCTTGGGGAGCAAAGAACTGCATTTCTGTGGCCTTTTCCATGTGAAAACCCCCAGATTTTTCATTTTTCCAGGGTTTTTACCACAAGAGGACTGACAGATTTGGTCTGGCTACAAAGATGGTAGTGAAAGACAACCCATGGGCTGGAATTTTTTATTCCCCTCCATGGCTTAGGGATCAAGTAATGAAGAAGGACCTTTTTACTGGTTGCTTCCACAGAAGCCCTCAAGACTTCAGAGATGAGACCCAAAGGTGATGCTGGATCTTCTAACAGGTTCCGAGTCCCAGCATGAGGTCCCAGATCTGCACCCTCACACACTGGCAGGGGACACAGAGAAATTGGGTTCCATGAGAGTTTTCTTCTCCTCCTTCTTCTGTTTTCCCTTCTTCCTCCTTAAGGAGCTGGACCCAGCGGGTCAGGGAGGACCCCAAGGCCAGCTGTGAACTGCCCACAGAGGTCACTGGCCAGCAGAGGTGACAGAGACACCTCAACCTGCAGCTGCTGCCCTTGGCTGCCAGAACCCCCTGCAGCTTTTCAGGAGGTGAGAGCAGCACACTCCTCCCCAAAATGCAGGACAGGGAGTTGCTCATGGTGCTCCACATCATGCTTAGCCAACACTTCACTGAGCATATTTATGACTTCTTTGTTCCATATAAAAAGGCTGATGGCTTTGCTGACATTAACACAAAGCTGCTTGGCACTAAAATGCAATTGATGCATTTTTAGAATTATTTGCCCTTGTCATCTTCAGGACTTATGTATAGTCTATTTTTTCTGATTTATTGGGCCTTAAAAACCTCTTTTGAATTTTATATCTCAATCAGCAGGAGCACACCACCCATAACCCTCCTTTTTACGATGCAAGAGTTTGAAGCCTAGGATGCTCCGGATGTGCTCTGTGAAAGTCTACAACAATAATTTACAACCCTTATTTTCTTTCCTTGAAAGTAGAATCAGAATATTTTTTTTTGGCTGAAATGAGGATTGCAGCAGATGGCTGAAGCCACGGGGAAAAAAAAATCACACACAAAGAAAATCAAATTGAACAGTGGAAGAGGCTTCAGGCAAACAGTGAAGAAGTGCTTTAGGGCAGTGCTTGCTTCCAGAGTTGTTGTTTCATTACTTGGTTTTCACCTAGGTACAGCATACAAACTGGATTCCTTTGTCTGCCGGGCATCAGCTTTTTCAGAGGTTTCATGAGAGCAAATTACCTCTCAGGACCAGACTGAAAACACCAGCTGGAGCACTGGACACAGCACAACACACTCTCTGTCATGCCCACTTTGCAGCTCTTTGCTTGACAATGAATCTCTTACACTTCAGGGACCCAGGACATAACGGGAGTTTGGCAAAATGAAACAAACAAAAAAACCAACCAACCAACCAAAAACCACAAAAAATCTGTCCTGGATACAAACAAACCTAAATAAACATTGTCCTGCCAACACACGTGTTTTCTTTTCTGCTCCCTCACATCAGATAATCCCAAAAGGGTTTGGTCTGGAAGGGTCTTTAAAGCTCACCCAGCCCCATCCCTGATATGGGCAGGGACACCTTCCCCTGTCCCAGGGTGCTCCAAGCCCCATCCAGCCTGGCTTTGGGCACAATGAACCTGCTGGGTAAGCGGCAGGAGCAGCACAACCCAGGGAATTCCCAGCCCAGCACCTGGATGGGAAGCCAGCTGCGCTGATCCGGATGGTCTCCAGCACTCCGCAGGCTCTCAGCTGCTGCACTGCTCTCTTTGGATCAAACCTGCAATTAGATTTAGGACAGACATTAACACACAGTGAAAGGGAGCCCACAGCCACTGCCTCTCAAAGCTCAGTACAACCCAGGCCTGGCTTTGGGAACAGGCTGCACAGGTGTCACACCTTTCCTCTGCATGTCACAAAGGTCTGATTTCCAAGTGCTTGAAACCTTGCTCCCACCCTGCTATCAATGCCAGGGGTATTCTTGGGATAGACTGACCACCTGCTGCAATTAATTAGTGCCTACAGCTAGAATCTATCTGGCTTTGTAAAGCAATACAATCACAATAAAGAAGGGAACAGGCTACCCCACCACAAGCTGCCTGGTGAACCAGCTATTGAGGCAACAACATATTTACAGAAATCAAATCCAACAGCAAAATAAGTCTGATATATTCAATTCCATACCCAAACCAGGTAATTAACAGGTCCCACAAGTTTCTAGACTAAATCTTCCAAGAACAGTGGTGGTCATGTTCCAGACTAATGACTTAGGTAGGTACCACGTGGAAATTCAAGGTGTTTCTGCCCTCCTCTTTAAAGCTTGCATCATCCCTTACCACTGGCATCTCATTTCCATCAGGAACTTGTGGCAAAAAAAAACTCATGGCAACTTCCAGCTGAATTCTCAGGCAGTGCTTCCTCTGGTTCCTGGCAAAAACTCACTCCAAGCTCAGACCATCCTTGCAGAGAGTGAGTCCAGGTACCAGCATCCCCCATGGCCGCTCCCTCCTTCCACCCTGACTCTGAATGCACAAGGAGGTCACAGCTCTCCAGCTCTGGAAGGCACTGGAAAAGGTCCCTGCATCAAGCTCAGACTCACATGATGCAATGTCCATAGCTGTGTGAGGTTTCCAGAACAAAGCTTCTCGTATAATGCCAGTTTTTTTCCCTTTCTGAAAGCTCAAAATATTTACACCTGCGAGTCAAGATTACATGAATAATTTTTCCTGCTCTCTTCTGTACAAACGCAGCATGAAAAATAGTTTCCTTCTTCTCTCTCTGTGCTTTTTTTAATTCCCTGGACCTGTCAAGTCTACAAGTAAGTTATTCACTGCAACACCACCAACACTGTGCAGAGTGAAAAATCAGTCTGGACTGTCACTCACTTCAAGGAAGAACCCACAAGGGTGCAATTTCCATAACAATAAATAATAAACAGGAGTGGCAGATGGACAGGTAAGCGTCAGTCCTGGAAGATTCCAGGGCAATCTCTCTGGGATCCAAGGGAAACTCTGCAAAGCAGCAAAGCCCTGCTCAGTGGGGGTGAAATGCAGCCACCAGAGAGGCTGCAGTCATCTGTCAGCAACAGCTTCAGTTATGGGCTAATGCTGAAATTAAGATCTTAAAAGTGGGACCATACAGCTTATTACAAAGTCCTTTTCCTTGCCATGGCAGGTAGAAGCACCTGGCAGGTTGCTTTTGGCCTGAAAACCCAAATCAAAGNCAGTCCAGCCGCCTATGCTCAAAAGCTGGGACAGCAGTGGGGGCAGACCCATGGCCCAGGGGTTTAGCCAGTCAAAATTTATAGAAACCTCCAGAGATGGAGGCTGAACAGCCTCTCAGGCAGACTGCACCATTGACAGACTGTGCTCAGGGACAAAAAAAACAGGTTTACTCATCTCCAGTCTGAACCTCCCATGTCAATTTGGGGCCATTGGCTCCTTCCTCCCACCACACACCACTGTTGAGAGCATGGCTTTATCTTCATGGTGACCCTCTAAGTACTGAAGGGCTTTCCTGTTCTCCAGGGTAAGCATCTCATTTTAGTAAAAACAATGCTCTTGTGAGCTGAAAAATGTTATGTTGTAGAAAGAGCAAACTTATTTTCTCACTGAACAACAAATATAACATCCAATGTTCTGCATGCTACAGACACTTGGGTGCTAACGTGGAGCAATGCTGATGATGTTTCACTTCACAAATGCTTCCCAGTACTGCACATTTTCCAGAATGTGTCTCTAAATCACACTTTTACACATAAAAAAAAGTCCTACAAGGGACAGCTGAGGGAGCTGGGAAGGGGCTGGAGCCCCAGGAGAGGCTGAGGGAGCTGGGAAGGGGCTGAGCCTGGAGCAAAGGAGGCTCAGGGGGGCCCTTGTGGCTCTGCACAGCTCCTGCCAGGAGGGGACAGCCGGGGGGAACAGGGACAGGAGCAGAGGGACAGCCAGGGCAGGCTCAGGGTGGACAGCAGCAGGAATTTCCCCATGGAAAGGGAGGTCAGGCCTTGGCAGGGACTGCCCTGAGGGGTGTTGGAGTGCCCATCCCTGGAGATGTCCAAGGAAGGACTGGATGTGGCACTCAGTGCTCTGGGCTGGTGGCACAGCGGGGATCAGGCACAGCTGGGACTCCATGATCCTGAGCTCTTTTCCAGCCTCAGTGCTCCCGGGATTCTGTGACTTTATTGTGCCAGGCTAAGGATACAAATTCCTCAAGCTGGTGGCAGCAAGACCAACCTTGACCACGATCCCCAGGTGACAATGCCAATTAAGCAATCCATGAGGGGTGAGGGGGGAGAGGCCCTTGCAGAACCACCCACAGGAGACAGCTGAACCCTCTGTGGATGAGGATGCAACCCCATCACCACAACCTAAAGCAACCTCCTCCAGAACCATCCTTGTGTCTATTTTTGTCTGTCATGTGTTCCCAAAATCCTGAGCTTGGACATTCACCAATAGTAACATCACACTGGGCAGAGCCATCACTAGGACTAGGAGCAGGCACTGGCAGAATTTTCCCTCTGGTGCTTGCTATCCATAATATCTTAGGGATACAACTGAGTTCATTCTATTACTGCCCCCTGAAAACCAGGAGCTTGCACATCCATGGAATTATATTAACTGTATCCTGAGCATCACATGAAAAATTGAATTTGAAAGTTCAAAGGCAGAGAAGTAAAGAGGGATAAGCTGAAAGGAGAGCCAAGCAGGGACATGGAGTCCTGGAAAGACCCACTGGAAAGATGAAGCCACTTCACCACCCAGAGCATCTACCACACTCTCACTACAGCAAGTCAGAGAATAATTTTGTGCTTCATCTAAAGAAAACAGTCAGTCAGTGTAATCCTGAATTTCATTTAATGAATACCCCCTGCAAAAGGCAAGAGGAGACCAAGGCCCAAGCACACCCAGTTCCTACAGGATGGTGTGTGGAACAGATCAGCAGAGCACAGGAACACAGATCCCAGCACAGACAGCCGTCTCCAGGGCTGCTAACTACTCCTCTAAGGTATCAGGTAAATAGAAACCAGTTTCTCAATGTCTTGCAATGATTTATACCCCTCACTTTGCTGT
>WBNQ01021134.1:0-19588 GCA_013401375.1 Spizella passerina | reverse complement strand
TCGCATTGGGTTCTCCATTGGAGCGGAGCGGGAAGGGGTGGGGGTCAGGCTGGGGCTCCCCATCCACCCCGAGGGAGCCCACAATCCAGATCCCCCATAAGGGGCGAGGGTCGCACAGCGCTCCCCCCCACCGGGACCCGCCGCAGGGCGCCCCCAAGCGGCCGCCCCGGGGAGGGGGCCAGCGGCACCGGCCACGCCCCCTCGAGGGGCGCCGGCCACGCCCCCTCCCGCAAGGCGCGTACCCCCCCCCATCCCCGGGGGGCTCACCCACCCCCCCACCCTGGTACCCGCGCCGCACGCGCCCGCCCCGCCCCCTCTTCGCGGGGCCCCAAGACCGGCCCGTGGCTCCATCCGCACCTCCCGGGACACCGCCGGGGCACGCCCGCGGCCGCCACCGCTCGTACCTGGCTCTCCCGGTGCTGCGCCGCCCGCTCTACCCAGAACCCGGATTCGGGTCGCGGCCCCTTTAAATGGAGGCGCCGCTCGGAGCCCTCAACGCGCTGCCAGCCGACGGGGGGGCGGCGGCGGCGCCCTATTGGCTGTGCGGAGCGAGGGACGCGCTCTCATAGGCCGCGGTGGGGCCTGGGCTCGCGAGACTCGCTCACGAGCGGCTGCCGCAGAAACGCGGAGCGGAGCCCCGAGCTCGGGATCGGCGCGACAGCCCGGATCGCCACGGGCAGCTAGAAAACCTGGGACGGATCCGCCTGGCGGAGCGGGTCCCGGCGAGCGGGCAGCCGGGAGCCGGGCGCGGGCGACGGCCGCGGTCTGGCGGGGCACGGCGGGGTGCGGGGGGGGAGCACGATGGGAGGCGCGGGCCAGAACGGGGCGCCCCGGTTCCCGCCGGTGCCCACGCGGCCACCCGCAAAGCGCGGAGCGGATCGCACGGAATGGGCTCGCCACCCCGCTCCCCGCCCCCCCCTTAACCCTCTCGCTGCCGCCTCTCCCGGCCCCAGCCCCGCTGTCGTCCCGGGGGGTCCGGTCCGGCCGCACCGCCACGGCCTCTACCTGCACGCGGGGGAACCCACCCGGCCGAGCCCGGGCGCCGCCACCGCCTCCCCGAAGCTGGAGCGTCTCCCCGGGGCGGTGAGTGACAGCGCGGCCGGGCGGGGCTTCCGCGGGGGCCCGGGACGCGGCACCGCCCCCGGGAGGGACCGCCCGGGCCGGCGCCCCCCATTCCCGGCACCGCCTGCCCCCGAGATCTCCCTCCCGTGCCCGGGCTGCACTCCCGCCCCACCGCGCAGAGCCCGGCGTGCCCTTCCCCAGCCATGACAGCGCCCATCTGGCCTCGCCGCCCGCGGCTCCCCCTTCCCGCCTCCATCCGTGCCCCCCGCGCTGCTCCGCCCCACCGCCCTCCCCGGGGGTCCCCTGCCGGCGGGACCCGGGCCCCCTCCGGCTCAGCGGAGCAGCATCCAGCTCTCGACCGCCCCGCTCCACCGGGGGGCTCTCCCTTCGCTCCCGCCCACGGGAGCCTGCGGTTTCCCTGCCTGTGGGCATACGGGGGTGCCGGGGCTGAGCGTGGGCTGGGACGCGGGGGGCACAGCCGGGAGCGGGCGGCGGAGCTGTGGGAAAGCCGCGGGCGCTCCGCAAGGGCTGTGAGCCGCCCGGGGTTCCGTGCCCGGGAGCGGGCTGGCCGCCGGTGAGGCGGCGGGGTTTATTGCAAGGCGGCGAAGCGAAACCCGCCCGAGGCACAATACGACTGCGCTCCCAGGGCGCCCGGTGCGCTCCCAGGGGCAGGAGCCGCCTTCCTCCGCACAGCGTGGCAGCGACGGGAACGGGCTCCGGGCGACGAGGGGGAGCCCGCGGCTGCAGGCGGCAAGGAGCGGGCACGGGGATGGAGAACACCTAGAGGAGAGCGGATCGGCACAGGCCGGCCCTCCGGCGCTGCCCGGCTCCGGTGCTCACTGGCCGGGGTGGAGAAGCCAAGCCCGGACCCGCCCCGGTGCCGTCGGGGGGCGCGGCGGGGCGGCACGCGCTCGGCGCCGCCACTGGCCCTTTAAAAGCGCGCGGCCCCCTCGCGCCCGTACCGCGCCTGCGCGCCGCGCGCGGGGCGGCTCGCGGCGCTCCCTTTGTCCCCCACTCGCCTCTCACCCAAGCTTGATGCCCGCCGCCGTGATTGGCAGCGCGCGCTGCCGCTCCTTTGACCAATGGGGTCCGCTCACGGCCAGCTGATCCCGCCCCGCTACGGCGGCCGATGTGACTGACGTCGGGCCTGGCCAGTTAGCGGCGCGGCGGCGGGCGCCAGGTGGCCAATAGGAGCTCAGGGAGAGGGGCGCCGTGTTAGGCTGCGCGAGTTCCGGCCGCGCGCTCTCCTCTCAGGGCCGCCGCGGTCCCGGTGTCCCCGTCCGTCCCGGTGTCGGTGTCGGTGTCCGGGGCCGGTGCCTGTCCCGGTGTCCTTTCCCTGTCCGGTGTTGCCGCCAGGTGAGGTCGCGGGGGCGGTAGGGTCGCGGCTCGGCCCCACTCCGTCGCCGCCGGGGCCCGGCGCGGCCTGCGCGGCCCGCCCCGCCCCTGCACGCGGGGCCGGCGGGAGCCAGCCGGGACCGAGCTCCGGGCCGCCTCCCGACCGTGCGCGTGTTTCTTTTAGGTGGGGAAGATGCAGGGCAACAAGGGCTTCAACATGGAGAAGCAGAACCACGCTCCGCGCAAGCAGCACCAGCAGCACCCGCCGCCGTCCATCCCCGCGAACGGGCAGCAGGCCAACAGCCAGAGTGAGTCCCGGGCCCGCCGCGGGGGCCCGCCCGGCCCCGCTCTGGGTAGGCGCTGAGCGACCGCTTCGGTGCAGCGGGAAACCTCGGGTTAGCTGCGGCCCTCGGGCGTGCAACAGGTCTCGGCAGGAACAAAAGGAACACGGTTTTCCAAGTTTAAACAATAAATCCTTAGAATCCCAAGCAGGCTGCAGCATCTCCTGCTAAATCAGTTTTTTCCCCTTGTTGGAGGCTGCGGGTTTAATTGCGCCTGGTTGTATTTGTGCGTTTTCTTTTGGTTTTGCTCAGTCCGCTCGTGGGTACGCGCGAGTCCTGTGGCGTTTGTTCGTAAGTTTTGTGTGTTCGTGAGTTTCTTGCGTTCCCAAATCCAGGGCAGGCGATATAGAAGTTCTGTGTTTGTCCGAAAATCCCAGGGAAAGATCGCTTACAGTTTGAAAGTCAGTGCGTTCTTGACAGTGTGTCTTTAAGCGTCGCGAATATAGCGAGCTCTGTCTTTCATTGTCTGGTTCCTGTTTTTTCCCCGGGCGTAACAGATGGCTTCTCAATACAGGTTTGCTTAGGAAGCTAGAAAGTTAAGAAGCTTGATTGCTAGAGCAGTTACTAGATTATACAGCAGTAAGAATCGGTGAAGATTATGTTGTAGTGAGAACGTTGTTGCAGGGATCTGCAGGCGCCTCTTAAGACTGATTTTTCTTTGTTTATAATGAGGAACCAGGAGATGCCAAGCTTTACTCAGTATTTAATGCTATTTGACATTGCTGAAGCCGTTCTGCTCCAGCGGTTTCTGGGTTTTCCTGGTCAGTGTGCAGTGCGCTCCGGAGCGGGTGCTTGTGAGCCGGGACAGAACGCGTTAATGGCTTCGGGGGCCTGAACCGATCTAACCTGATGGTTTAGAAGTGGCGAGACATCTCCGTTAGCATTTTTGGGGAGGGAAAGAGTGCTTTATTTTTATTAGATGTGGATTTTTTTTTTTTAAGTTTGGACACTTCGGCTGTTCAAAACAAAAATGTGTAGAAGTCACCTGTGTGCTTTGTGTGATTCCTCAGAGTGGGGTTTTTTGTGTCAAGGATACCAGGCTGGTAAAAATCCAGCATGTTTTTGTTAAGTGGTGGAGTTGAACAGGCTCTTTATCAGTTCCCAGACAATAACAGACCAGAGTGGCAGAGCAGCCGGTTCCAGTCAGGTTGAAAACAATAACAGTGCAGCTGTAGTCGGGAATTCCCTGGGGAATCAGCTTGGAGTGAGTGTGTCTCACTCCTTTGCATGGATCTCCTGAGGCAGAACAGTGGTACTCTGTGTACCCCTGAGTGTAACTCTGTGCAAGTGCCTCGTGTTGTATCCACAGCCCTTCAAATTCATCCCCAAATACTCATGCTGTGAACAAGGCAGAATGTTTCACTCCTGCGCCTTTGCTGTGTGAAGTAAATAACTTACTCTCGCTGCTCTTCTCTGGGCACACTCTCAGTCTGGTTATTTAGTGTTGGCCATGGATGTGTGCTTCTTCCTATCAAAGGGGTGTCCTTGCATTGTCTTTTCATGGAGAGTCTTTCTCAGTTATTGCCCTGTTTTGTAACTGCAGTCAAGCCATTGATGTTCACAGTTTTTCATATGTGTGGCCATGACTTGTGTCCTCCTCTGCAAAGCAAAGGAGTTGCTTTCTGTGCCCTGTAGTCCTGTGTGGTTAAGTTCCATGTGTGTTTAAGAAAATGGGGCACAGGGTGATAAAATGATGTTAAATCCACCCCTGTGTCTGGCACATAACAGAGCTTTCAGGCTCATGCTGGACTCTTGCTGAATTAAGGGTTAAGGATTGTATATGCCTGTGGGGATTTGAAAATGTTGCTGTTTGTGTTTATTTCTGTTGGACAGCTCAGAAAATATTTTAACCTTGGACTTGATCTCAGAGGTCTTTTCCAACTTTAAAAATCCCTTCTAGCAGAACTTACTGAATAGGGATTTTTTTTTCCTGTAATTAATCTTGTAATTTTTCTGAGGGCTCATCTATATGACAGAGCGTTATTTTTAATTTTGGGTTGGTATTTTTCCTCACTATTTTCACTATTCCAGCTTTCTCTTCAGCTTGGAAACCCATACTCTGGAACCTGTCTCACAGAATGACAGCTATCTTAAATGTTAACTGTCTGAACAAAATTTCCTCTTATTTTCATATTTTTCTAGATATCTGGAGTTGGTTTTGTGTGTTTTTGAGTAAAAATCTGTTTTCTGGCTAAACTGTGGCTTTTCTGTAATTATTTGTGTTGCAATAGCAAAATCCTGTGTTGTGACTGCAGTTGATTTTTTTTTTTTTTGTGGGCCAGTTACCTTGACCAGATGTCAAAAAGTCTGAGTGAAATATTTGGTGTTATTTCAAGCTGTAGTGTGTTGTTTTCTCCAATTCTAGACTGTCATTCACTGGTGTTAATGAGCACTGAGGTTCAGTTTTCTTTAAAAAAGCTATGGGACCAGTCTGAAATAAAACATCAAACTCCCTTTTTGCTGGAGAGATGGCTGGAGAGGTTTAAGACCAAAATGAACGGGTGTGTTACCTGTATTATCCTGTGTCTCTGTGGTCACTGTGATGAAACCTAATAAAATTTATCCCCCCAACTGTAGAGCAGCTGTGTACCTTATTCCCCTCAGATGAAGGCCTGACTATTGACCTGAAGAATTTCCGGAAACCCGGTGAAAAGACCTTCACCCAAAGGAGCCGCCTCTTTGTGGGGAATCTGCCCCCTGATATTACAGAGGAAGAGATGAGAAAGTTGTTTGAGAAGTATGGCAAGGCAGGGGAAGTCTTCATACACAAGGACAAAGGCTTTGGTTTTATCAGGCTGGTGAGTGACTTGGCACTTTGGGGAGTTTTGTGGTGATGGCTCACAATGGAGCACTGTTGCTAATTGAAAGTTGTAGATGTTCTGATGTCTTGCTGATTATACCTGCTGATGATCTCAGTAACCTGGAATATGGGATTAGCTTCCAAGTGGTTGGTCTAGAGCTTGCTTTTAAGAGATATGTGAATTTAGGCAGCTTGTGGCAGGAGTTATGAGAGATCTGATAAATTTATTCTGAAATCAACTGGTAGAAAGCAGAAAAAAACTCACATGAATGTGATGCTATTATAGACAAAGTGAACTTTTCTATTTCTGGAATATGGAATTCCTATGGGCATAGTTTGTCATGCAGCATTTCTGGCATGATTAATGCTCTTGGGCTAGGGGATCTCTAGATGATCACATTGAAGTATGTCTGAAAGGGAAGTAGCTACCACCATAGAGTGGTTCTTAGATTTCTGTGGCTCGTGCACCACCTTTGTGAAAGCCTTGAGGTGAGTGGATGAGGTTTCCACAGCCCTATCTGGGCCACTTTTATGTAGTGCAGCTGCTTGGTAGTTACTTAAGTGAGTGGAAAGGTGTGAAAGTGGCATGAAAGGTGTGAAAGTGGCATAGAAGGTCTTTCATAGATTGTCAGCATTTCCTTATCAGACTTGGTTAATAGATTAATCTTGGTTGCTTTTTTAAAATGTATTTGTTTTTTTAAAAAAAGTTGCTTTGTAGCCTAAATATAATTATGTGTCGTAATGAAAATTTCATTGTTTGCTTAGTTCATACTAGCTGTTGGACTAAACTTAGGTATTTGTTATATATTTCTCACCCTCCCCACCCCCAAACTCTGGCTGTTTGGTCATTCACGATAAGGAATAGCTGTGCTTTTTGGCACGAGAATCATTTATTTCTCTCAGAAGTACTTGCTATGGAGAAATAAGCTTGTGTTTAGACCTGTGCCTTTCTGGGAGCTTTAATGCAGGCTGTTTTATCTGCAGGAAACTCGCACCCTGGCAGAGATTGCCAAGGTGGAACTGGACAACATGCCTCTGCGTGGGAAGCAGCTCCGGGTGCGCTTTGCCTGCCACAGCGCCTCGCTGACGGTCAGGAACCTGCCTCAGTTTGTGTCCAACGAGCTCCTGGAGGAAGCCTTCTCGGTGTTTGGCCAGGTGGAAAGGGCTGTGGTTATTGTGGATGACAGAGGCCGATCCTCTGGGAAAGGCATTGTGGAGTTCTCAGGGAAGCCTGCTGCTAGGAAGGCGCTGGATAGATGTAGTGATGGGTCTTTCCTGCTGACTACGTAAGTGTGCCTGGGGACAGGTGCTCTGCATGGCTGGTGAACGCTGGCTCTGACACCTCAGTGGGACAGGTGGGGCATGAGGTGCTGGGGGATTGGCCTGGGGAGAATTTTATTTAGCTTTGTTCCAACAAGAGACAGTCTGTGCTGAAGCTCAGGTCTGAAAGCTTTCTTCTGGGAAGCTGCTAGTGGAGTAAGTCTGTAAAACTTCCCCAATAAACTTTTTCTCCATAAAACAGCCTTAGGGCAATTAAAGCAGCCTTTAAGAACAGGACCTGTTTCAGAGACCATCCATATAACTTGTTTGGAAACAAAGTGCAAGTGTTTTAATTGTACACTTTGGGTCACTAAAGGGGAGAGTCTTCTCCACAGGGTGGAATGCCACTGTGGGCATGGGATCTGCTGGAGAGATAGATTGGATTGTGTGGAGTTTTCACCATTATAAACTGCTTTCCCTGTACTGGAATGTAATAAGGCAGAAAATCATGTTCTCATAACTATATGAACTTGCTCAAGCAAATGACCAATTCCAGTTGCATTCCACAAAACAGAGCTTGTTGCTCTGTTAAGAGGGAGCCATTTCTGATGTCTTAGAAAAAAATTACTCTGTTTTGTATTACTCTCCTAGAATTTGTGACTAGAACACTTCCGGAAATGAAGCTGTATTGTTAATTTTTAAAGTAATTTTTAAAGTTTTGTGCTTCTCACCTCCTGTGGCTCTGCAGTGACACAGCTATACACAAGCACATTCAGTTTCAAAAAGCAGGTTTTGCTTATTTCTTTTTTAATACCTGTTTTTCTCCCTGATGCTTCTTGAGGATAACCAGCATAGTGAGTAGTGCTCTACAGGAGGATTATTGTTAGGGAGCTTTTGCTGATTCAGAAGTCTATACCTGAAAGAACCATGAAAACAGATTTTTAAAAGTGATCATGGAAAACTAATCACTATCAATGCATAGCTAAGGTTAACATTCAGTCTCTTTTTAGCTATCAGTACATTGGGTTTTGGTATCTAAGACTACATATAAGTCTGTTGTTCTTTTCTAGTTGTGGTTTGGTTTTTATTAAACTTGTTCTGGTTTGTCCTAGTTCAAGACAGGAAATCTAGATAAACTGTTTGAAATCTGTTCATGTTAGAAAATAAGATTATTAATAATGAACTATGTCACATCAAAGTGCAAAGCTGTATTATGGATCTTTAGCTGAGGAAATGGATTTTAGCCTTCCATATCCTGCCTTCCTGCTGGAGCCTGGGTACCCATTGCCAACTTGGCACAACAGGATCATCTGTCTTCATTTCCCCTGCCCTGGCACATGGGACTGGGAGCTCATGGGAAGCTGGGGTGCTGCTTTGTGCTGGGGATGAGCAGTGTCAGTGCTGTGCTGGAGAGCTGATTCAGAGACCAGGTCAATACTTTGTTCTGCACGCAGCAGCCAGGGAGACGGGAGCACACATCTGCAGTGTCTGTTGTGAAGTGCACCAGTGCATTCCCTGGGGGTGGAAATTCAGACAAGGGCCCCGTGGGCCTTCCTAGAGCGCTGTTACCAAGCAACAGTAGCACATGGTGGCCTCACCAGCACAGGATGGTACAGCCTGCAGCCTCCAGTGAGGAGTGTGTGGTGACTCTTTGCTTTAGATAGCCACAAAAAGGCACAGATGGCCTTGTGCCACTCTAGAGACAAGACTTCATGCTGAGTAGATCTTACTGGAGTGTGTCAGGATTCCAGTTAAGCTGTTAAATTGAAGCAAGTAACTACAAATATTATTCTTCCAGTACAATTTTGGCTTGGATTAAACAAGGATTTTGATTGACAGTTACACTCCTATTCTTAAAAAAAAAAAGAGTTCAATGTGATTCCTGGCTTCACTTTGGTTGAGGTCCCCAGCTGCCCTGAGTTTCTTTGAGCAGTGCTAAAAGCAGTATAAGTTGTGCTTTCCACAACTGCAAGCTTGTTCTTGAATTTTTGTGAAAGCACCTCACTTTATCTTTACAGATTCCCTCGTCCTGTCACTGTGGAGCCCATGGATCAGTATGATGATGAGGAGGGTCTACCAGAGAAGCTAGTCATCAAAAACCAGCAGTATCACAAGTAGGTGCCTGGCATGAAGCAGGAGAGGAGAGTGCCTGTGGGCTAGTGTCTCAGTCTTAAAAGGGTGGCTCATCAGGTCTTCCTTTTTTTTTCCATAAATGTGACCTGACTTAAGAAGGAGAATTGCTTTCACTCTTCTCTTGCCATGATTGGCTGAAAGAAAATAGTGGTTTTTGAATCCACACTGCTGGATAAGACTGGCAGCCTTCACATATTTTGTACAAGTCCATTTCAGTTGTTGGAATAAAAAATTAGGTCAATTTCATATAAAACAGATGACATGAGACTCCCTGGGATGCATTACAGAAAGCCTTTGTAGGAAACACTTGAATCCACAATAGAAATTTGGGGAATTATATGAGTGGCATTAGGAGATTGTAGAGCTATCCAGGTATAAGACCAGAGTCTTAGAAGGCTCCCCAGTATAGGTGGGAGTCCTGTGATCTGAGTAGTTGGCATTACCAAGCCATGTGAGCTCATGAATTTTTCAAGTAAGGAAGATGAGCGCTTCAGGAGGCAGAATTAGGAATAGTCCTGTTCTACAGGTGCAGAGTGAAAATAACATGCACATTTGAGCAGTGTGTGTTTCTGGAGTGCATCTGTCCATAAGATGTGCAGCAGGAGCAAAGGCTGTTGCTTTCAAGGGTATTTCTAAATCTCTTTAGCCAGAATCTCTTATGAAAGCAGTGTCATTGCTTGTTATGGAGGAGGACAGCTTCCATGCAGGAATAAGATGATGCCTGAGGAGCAAACAAGCTGGTGTCTCAGGCACAGTTAACTGGGGTCTGCTGTTGCATTTGACACACAAATGGAGCTTTCTTGGTTCTCCTTGCTCTCCTGAAGCATTCACTAGCTCTTCATTGTCTGCCAGGGAGCGTGAGCAGCCTCCTCGGTTTGCACAGCCTGGCAGCTTTGAATATGAATATGCCATGCGTTGGAAGGCTTTGATAGAGATGGAGAAGCAGCAGCAGGAACAAGTAGATCGCAACATCAAGGAAGCTCGAGAGAAGCTGGAGATGGAGATGGAAGCAGCTCGCCACGAGCACCAAGTGATGCTCATGCGGCAAGGTATCAGCCAGATGGATAAATCCAGGGTGGAGCAGGGCCCTGCACTGTCCAGGACTGGGGGGCTCAACAGACTGCCCAGAGATCACTGAAGGGGAGCTCTGGTGCAACCAAGCATGGTAGCACCAAATAAATGGAATTTGTAGCATCATTTAGATGGAAAAGATCAGTAGTCCAACCATTGACCTCCTTTCAGGTACTTGTAGAGCATTAAAGTCTCCTCAAGTCTTTTCTCCAGGCTGAGCCCCTTTCCCAGCTCCCTCAGCTGCTCCCCATCAGAATTGTGTTCCAGACCCTTCCCCAGCTCCATTCCCTTCTCTGGACACACTCCAGCCCCTCAATGTGTTTCTTGTGAGGGGCCCAGAGCAGTCTGATTGTGTTTTTTACTGTTGTCTTACACAGATTTAATGAGGCGCCAGGAGGAGCTGAGGAGAATGGAGGAGTTGCATAACCAAGAAGTACAAAAACGTAAACAGTTGGAACTCAGGTAAGGGGGCAGGTTGTGAAATGCTGTGAATCCAGAGCAGAATAAAACACCTCTTCACTGCACCTGATTTTTCATTGTGACAATTTAATTACTACCCAAAGCGTGCCTGTTACTTAGGGCTTTTTTTGTTCATTGGGAAGAGTGTACATTTGGTTTAAGATGGAAGAGTTAGGAGTTTCTTCCATTGATCAGTATGTGCTTCTTCACATTTCTGTGTCTTAGTTAAGCTCCTTTAAATGAGGCAGATAGAAAAATCAGAATCTCTGCTGTGATTTAGTGGCTTCAGTGCTGCAGATTGGGAAATCCCATTCCAGCATCTCTGTTTTCATTTGAACGTAACTTGGTCTCAGAGATTTCTCTCTCCCTTGTAGCACTTCCTTGTCTTGGGGTTGTTTTGAGAAGCTCCAGGAAGGTTACCAGACTATTTGTAATAGAAGGGGCTTGGGAGCTGTCAGGCTTGATGCATGATATTGCATGTAGTCAGCGTGCATTTGGGAGCTGCTGTGTACATAGGGTTGGAAAACACTTCTAAGATCATGAGTTCAGCTGTAAATCTATCAGTGCCAAGCCCACCACATCTACACATCCTTTAAATCCTTCTAGGAATGGTGACTCCATTTTCTGGGCAGCCCGTGCCAATGCTTTGTAACTGTTTTGAAGAAATTTTCCCTGATGTCACATCTGATTTTTCCCTGATGTGACTTGAGGCTGTTTCCTCTTGTTACCTGGGAGAAGAGACTGACTCCCACCTGGCTCCACCCTCCTGTCAGGCAGTTGTAGAGGGTGGTGGTGTCCCCCTTGAGCCTCCTTTTCTCCAGGCTGAGCCCCTCCAGCTCCTTCAGCTGCTCCTCATGAGACACATGCACACAAGTGGTTTATTTTTTTTTTCAAATGAGCTCCTCAAAACTGAAAGTTTGAAGTGTAAAGTTTCCAATGAAGATCCATGGGGCAGCCCTGCAACACAGTGATGCAGGTGGTTGGTGTTTGTTGTGCTGAGCATCTTGGCCTTTGTTTGCAGGCAGGAGGAGGAGCGCAGGCGCCGTGAGGAGGAGATGAGACGGCAGCAGGAGGAGATGATGAGGCGCCAGCAGGAAGGCTTTAAAGGGAATTTTGCTGATGCGGTACGAGTGCCTCTACATTTCCATTACATCTCTACACTCACAGTAGATTTTTCCCTTCCACAGCACAGCTTTCTGTGAATTTTCAGCTTGGTTGGAGGACTGTACATCAGTAGTGCAGTCTACCCTAAATTATTGACTCCCTTCAATCTTAATACAGTTTAGCCTGGAAACGGTAAATCTCCCAGTTCTGTTCCACTGCTCTTCACGTAGGGCCCTTTGGAGCTGTCTTACTGTTCAGAAAAAATGTGTGCTGACTAATTCTATTCTAAAGCAACACACTGTCCTGAAGCACTGCAGCAGAAGGCTGTTATGATTATATGACTGGCAATATCCCTACCTTGCAGTCTTTCTTAGTCATAATAAAATGATCCCAGCTGAGGGCATTGCTGCAGGCATGGTGTATGCTTGTACTTTAAAAGTCAGTTGGTCAAGTATTTTTTTGTAGTGTAACCTGGTGGTAACCTGCCTTTTAATAACAGTATCTCTAGTTCTATAGAGAAATTCCTTACAGTTTGTTTCCAGTCCCAGGCACTTTGTGTTGTGGAGGCAGCTGTAGGGCTGTTGAGGTGGTGTAATGGCATTGATGCAGCTGGGGGTAAGTGTTCAATGCTTACTAGTGAACTTGGCCCCTAGGCAAAATAGGTAAATGTGTGTCAAACCAAAGGGCCAAGAGCATGGCTGAACCAAAAGCTGGAATATTCTCTTTGTGCAGCAGATATCCTGATTCCTACACATAATATTGCCTTCATATGATGGATAATGGCACTGAAACTGCAGATGAAATGAAAGTTGTCTTCACTTACCACTGTTGAAAAAAGTAATGCCCTCACTGAAGTGCTCCTGATTTTGCAGTGAGAAAAATCTGTGATAGGTGTTTCTGATGCTTGGTTAATAAAAGAGAAATTGAGCTCACTAAATGGTATTTTAATGCAAGTGACCCAGTACTGTGTCTTTATGTAAGCTTGCATTCCTTTCAACAGGAAAAGCTTCTTAGCTGTGCTGAGGGAGTAGCAAAACTAATTCTGTCTAATGTGTTACTACTGCTCAGCACATCTTTCCATCAAGATGTCTTTGTTAAAGTCTGCATGTGCAGCTTTGCTGCTGGATGTTTTATTATAATTCTGAAAAACAACCTTTTATAATGAGAGATTTAAAATAAAACCTATTCATTCAGCAGCTATCACGTGGAGGTTGCTCCTGCCGTTCTTTGACATTTACCCTGGGAATTACTTTTCTATACATTATTCAGTAGTAAATCCTCAGAACTCTTTGAATTTGTATAATTACATTTTTAAAAGCCTGATTATCAGTTGAGATGAGTGTCTGTCTTTCCAGAGGGAGCCACCAGACATGCGAATGGGACAGATGGGTATGGGAGGTAAGAGTATTCTTTGTTCCTGTGCATGTTCATTTCCTTACAAAAATCTACCCCTTTTTTTAGTGATCTCATTTTATTGGCTTCTTAGTTAGAAACTCAGTCAAAGCAATCTCCCAGGTAGTAAGAGGAAGTACTCATGTGACAGGAAACACAACATGCTGCAAAGCAACATCAGCTGGTCGTGACCTGATAGTGCAAAGCTGGTTACTAGACTGGGCTCTGTCCCTGCATGGAGCAATGGTTTGTGGCTCTGGGGTGATGAGCAGACCCCAGTCACTGTGTGTGTGTGCCAGGACTATTCCTCAGTTTTCTCTTCCAGGTACCATTGGCATGAACAATAGAGGAGCTATGGGTGGTACCAATGTCCCAGCTCCTGCACCTCCTGCTGCTGGTCCTGGAGCTATGATCCCTGATGGAGCCATGGGAATGGTAGTGTATCTTCATCTGCTTTTGGTGCACACCTCTTAAATGCAGATTATATTGTTTCCAGTATTAAGCACTAGCTGCTGAAGTTGAGGTTTATTTATCTACTCGGATCTATTGCTTCACTCCTGCTAAGTTAATCTTGCCTTGGTACTAGCTGATAATTTTCAGGAGATTGAGCCAAGTGTAATAATGGCTTAATTTACTTCCAAGAGTGCTAGTGCTAAAATGCTTGTTAGAAAGCTCTTAGGAGTAATATATGGTTGTTTTTAAATGACCTAGTGGGAAGCACTCTGTGAAATTGAGAGGTTTTTGAGAGTAGATTCTTCTAGGCATAAAGCCAAGCTTTCAGGAGTGTTCTGTTCATCACCAGTTCCATAACCAGAAAAGGGTTATCTCCTCTTCTCATATGCCAGAATGAGTTCAGCCAATTTGCTTAGGAGGTCAAAAGCAAAGAATCAATGGTGTTCGTGCTTATTTGTTTGACTTTTTAAAAACTTTTGTATTAGATTTAAACTCTACTGCAGGGTTTTGCAGTAGACCCTGAATTTGTGGCATTTGTTATCCATCTCTGTCACACAGAGGATTGGCCCTCCCACAGTGTCAGCACTTCCAGTCACCAGCAGAAACAGCAGCAGTCATAGTAAAGTTTGTCCTGATAGTTCATCTTCCTTCAGTGGTTTTGATGAACTGGTCCAATAAAGATTGCCTGCAAACATTCCTACTCAGACTTCTTGCTCTGTTGTGACTGCTATGACACAATTTATTTTTTAATTATAAATAACAGTTTTATTTGTGTAAAAACTTTTGTACCTAAGTGGGAGGGACAGCAAAGCAGCTGAGGTTAAGGGAATGTGCACTCCGCAGGGAAATTAAGGGGGAAGATGAAGCCAGGAGTGGAAAGGGAAGGTGAGTTCAGATGGCTCACCTGCTGCACAGCAGGGCCCTGCATTCCTGACTGCAGGCTGTGTGGGGCAAGGAGCTTTGTTCTACAGTGGTCCAATGGTGCAGGTTTGGGACTGTGAGGATGTTTTTGGTGGGGTGAATGTTTGCAGTGAGCTCAGCTGGAATTGCGGAATATTGGTAGAATTACAATCAACTCAAACTGCTTTTAACTGCCCTTTGTTCTTCCCTGTTTTTCTTCCTGCATCTTCTGCACTCGTGCTCGTTCCCAGACCCCGCCGCCGCCTCCAGACCGCTTTGGGCAGGGCGGAGCCATGGAGGGCCTGGGGGCCATGGGAGGGAACCCGCCCGCCTTCAACCGGGGAAACCCGGGCGGGGACTTCGGCCCCAACAAGCGCCGCAGGTACTGAGCGGGTTCGGCCATCCCTGGACACACCCCAAGGA
The DNA here is from genome assembly GCA_013401375.1 of Spizella passerina. Lineage (NCBI taxonomy): Eukaryota > Metazoa > Chordata > Aves > Passeriformes > Passerellidae > Spizella > Spizella passerina. Next base: position 4,855 of record WBNQ01021134.1, on the reverse strand, counting down.
GGAAATCTCTGCAGGCCACACACAGGGTTCAACCTGGGGGGGAGGGGGGCGTTTTAAAGATAGTTAATTAGGGCCTGTTTTGGTAAAGCCACTCTAGGACAAGGGGAGTGCAGTCTGACTGGTAAAGGTTTTGGAAAATTTCATGTGGTGCATTCCTAATTTCAAAGTGAAAAATGAATTCTGGGAGGCTGCCCTGGTTCAGGAACAGTAAAATCTTGCAAGGACCCTAATGCCTTGACCATTCCAGGTTTGCAGCTGAAATCATGAGACTTAATTGGATAAAATTTCAGTATGTCTTGGCATTTTTTTAGAGTAGTGTACCTTGCTTAAGAGCACAGGGGGTGTCTCTGGAGAACTAGGGCAGCATCTGGGTACTTTGCAGCTCCCATGATTTTGTAAATTTATATAGCTCCAAATGATCCGTCATGTAGTGAATTGGAGGAGGTTTTGTTTCTTTTTCTTTTTTTTTTCCCTCCTAACTTGTTAGTTACTCTTTTTACCTGGACCATTTGTTTCTTTGAAGTAGTTGACAGTCGTGCAGCCTGAAGGGCTGGGAGGTTCTTGTTTGATGGATTTTTTTGATAACTGTGTTGTATCTCTTTATTTTTACTGGTAGTAAAGTACAATCTATTGGACAAAGATACTGTATCTCATGCTGAAGATTTAACTGAAACAAATGTTTGTATAATCCTAACCTTGCCTGTCTTTTGTGTAGAAGTACTACAAGATTTTTCATTTAGTGTAAACTGTTTGAACACAAACTGTAATTGTCCCACTAAAAAGTTTGAGTTTGTCTGAGGAATGTTACAGGAATGCATTATTAAAGTGGATTTTAAGCCTTTTTTATCTGGTGTCTTGTTTCTTCTTGTTTTTGTACTAATGTCTACGTGTGAATTGAATTGAATGAAACTTCAGATTATGGTGTGAAAGTTGTTCTTGCATAGTTCTGTAAAGAGAGTGTTCAACCCCTGGGGATTTTTTAGCAGTTTTCCTTCTCACAGAACAAGTTTTATTTGTGGTTTGGAATGTGACCTTCAGCTTGAGCAGGTCAGAATGCGGAAGGGGAGCTGCTGACATACCTGGGATGTGTCTGCTGTGGTTGCAGGCTTGTCCGTGTGTCCTGGAGCTCAATTCCTGTCTCAGGTGCAGAGTACAGAGCTGTCTGTGTGTGCTCTGTGCTGCAGTTGCCTCTGGCTGGGACTTTCCAGAGCTCCTGTGCTGGGATGGGAAGGAGAGCACTCATGGTGGCAAGGGTGATGCTTTATCTGGGATAATACTTGAGGGAATCTGTAGGGCCAGGAGCCTCCTGTGGCCTGTGCTCTCACATTGGGTCTCTAGAGCTGAGACTGCCAAGGGGGAGGCTTAGAAATAAATTGAGGAGGGAGAAAGTGTTTCAGCCTGAAAGCATAAGAAGGTGCCTTGAAAAATTGTGAAATCATGGGGAAGATAAAAACATTTTGAGATGGCTAATGTTGCCACAGCAAGAACCTTAAATAAGAGTTGGGTCCTGTAGGTACTCTTGAAATGCAGGGGAAGATGAAATAATCACTCTGGAGCCTTAATTAGTTTATCCCTGACTTTGAATGGGTTTTAGTTAACCTGGAATGGGATGATAAGATGTATGGAAGAGAGGCTGCAGCCAATGCTCTTTGTTTCTTTTTCTTAATTTGTTCTCCACATTTGAAAGCATCAGCAGCTGGTTTGCTGAGATGATATGGTATCTAATGGAGGTTATCAGCTTGATTGTGAAGCATGAAGAGTTTGGTGGTGTTTTTCATCTGGCTTATTTGCTAGAACAGCTCACTGTTGCAAAATCTCAAGTGAGAATGCTAATTAGCTTTTCTGTGCTGTGTGGAAGATGGAGCAGTTCTTGTACCTTGTTGGAATGAGGCTGGCAGACATTCACTGGTGCCGTGGCTGTTGGGTAAGTGCAGTGTTTAATTCTGAAGTGTGAAATATGAGGAGAAGAAGCTATGAAGTTGCATCCAGGTATCTGTATTACATCCTTCACCTGCCAGTTGCTCAGTTGCTGTGTGTTCCTGAGCAGCCCAAGGAAGAATTGCTGTCCTAGGGGAGCAGCAGAGCTCAGATTTTCAGCAATGCTCTGCTGCTGAACAGTCCTGAGCAAGTATAAGGTAAGGATGGGTCTGGGTACTGCCTTTCCCTGGGAGAAAAGGGTGTGTGAAATCATTTAGCACTGCTCAAAACCCATCTAAGAAGATTTCAAATTTCTAAAAGATCCAGTAATGAAAGAAAACTAAATTCTGGTAGGGATCCTATAGGTAACTGTTCTTAATTTGCTTTAAAGGAGGAGACTGGAAACCTGTCCTGAGTAAGGAAATGGTAAAGCAAAGCTTCACTAAGATTTCCAGAGTTGTGTCAGGGCCAGGCTGCCTGCAGTGCAGAAGCATTTACAGCTGGGCACAGGAGCAGGCAAGGCTGCCTCCCTCCAGAGCAGTTTCTTGCTCTGCTGGAGCCCTCTGGGTTTGGTGTTGGTGCTGGCACTGCCTGTTTCAGGTGAGGAGTGCATCTCCCGTGGCTGGGCTGTTCACAGCCCTGTGTGCTAGGCTCAGCCCTGTGCAGGAGGGAGTGCTTCCCTCTGCATGCCTTTCCAGAGGGCTGGCTAGTATGTAATTGCACACTGATTCAATAGTTTTACTCTTCTGAGGATAAATGCTGCCTTTTGCTTCATATTTGATCAGCTGGTTTAAAGTGCAGTTCTCCAGTATCAGCTTGTATCACACCAAGGATTGATGAGCAATTTGGTTTTACCACTTTGCTCTTAACTTTAAACCCCCATCATTTGTGGACTTCAGAAGTTACAACTTGTGCTTTATGCAGTTAAGTAGTGAGTGCATTTGCAAGAATCAAAGATAAATGAAAAATCCAGCTGGTATGTGGATAATTCTGTCATACCAAAGCAGTAGACAAACATTTCATTTTTTTTTTCCTGGCATGGTGCCTCTCACTAGCAGCTCTAACTTATCACAGAAAGCTGCAAGTGATGACATGTGCTGAACTACTTCTCCAGTGAGCTACCTTTGGGGGCTGGAAGAAGGAAGATGTGATTTTCCGTGGCCTTGCTGAAAGGCACCATCATCCTCTCTTCTCTTGGTCGTGACTTGGGTGCCTAGTGCAGGTATCCAGCATGTTCTCCCCAGGACCTTGCAGGGCTGTTTTACACTGACCCTGATTGTTTAAGGGCAAACACATTCAGCTAGGTTTGAGAATAATTTATTCTATTTTTTCTACTTCCTTTTTGGATCTGTTGTACATGGAATTAAGCGTACATAAAGCAAACAGGCTCCGTTTTTAACTGGGACTCGATTCCTGTCTCAGGTGCAGAGTTCAGGGGTCCCTGCTGTTTATCTCTGTGATGTGTCAGCCACATCAGCTTCTTGGTGCTTCCTCTGAGGTGTGCAGGGTAACCTGAGCTCCGCATTCCCACTGGCACAGGCTTGGGGACAGCTGCAGCCCTGGTGACAGCTCGTGGAAAGAACAGGGAGATCTGAAACCCTATAGCTCTGCTCGGCCCCCAGGAGGGCAAACTCCCCTGTCACAGGCCTCTGCCCATGCCCTGGGTCCCAGTGATCTTCCTCACCCCAGCAGAGGCTCTGGGTGCCAGCAGGATGTGTTTGCCCACCCTTGGGTCCGTTGTGACCTGGGGCGGTGCTTTGGAGCCACACGGACCATGCGGGTGTGACAAGCTGCCCCTGCCCTCCCGTTTCTCTCCAGCTTTGGGGGCTGTAGGTTTGCACACAGGCACAAAGAGGTGTGGCAGTGATGCGTGTCCTCCCCTCCCGTTTCTCTCCAGCTTTGGGGGCTGTAGGTTTGCCCACAGGCACAAAAGGTGTGGCAGTGATGCGTGTCCCCCCCTGCAGCAGGGCTGCCTCCTTGCTCAGGAGCTCACAAGGAAAGGCTGCTGCCTGTGCTGGTGCTGCTGCTGGCTGGGGCACCTCAAGGTGCGGATGTTGGGGTCTCAGCTGCTCAGTGACCCTGAGAAAAGTTAGAAAGTCTCTTTTCCCAGCTTGAAGAAAGAGTCAGGGCTCTTCATTTCTCAGTCTCAGGGTTGTTTATTGTATCTTATCTATAAAATTCCTTCTCCTGCCCTGCCGAGGTCCATCCAGCAGGACAGTTCCAGGCACTCTGCCTGCCCCCAGGGCACTGTTATGTCTTTATACTAAAAACTACCTGTACAATATTTACAATTACCTTCCAATACCCATCACCTGTGTTAGACAGTGAGCTTCTACTCTAAACCAATCTGTGAGTGCCACCATCACAGCAGAAGATGGAGGCCAAGAAGAAGAAGGAGAAAGGCTGGACATGCCCAGATCCCTCCATCTTGCCCTCCTGAATCCCCATTCTAAAACCCTCAAAATCTACTTTTTCACTTGTGATAAATTCACTAGCATTCTACTTAATTTGTCACAGCTTGCAGATCCTCATCTAAGATTGGCAATTTGCTCCATGGGTCATAATCATAACCACAGGGGCATTTTGGGTTCTGTGCCAGGGTCTCTGAGCCCCCTGGCAGGGGTCTGGGCTGCTCAGGACAGCCAGAGGGATGTGCTGGGTCCTGACTTGGGGGTGGCAGAGCTGAGCTGCAGATAAAGCAGCAGGACAGTGTGAAATAATCTGAAGTTTTCTCCCTGATAAGCTCCAGAATCCTAGCAACAGTTCACCCTAACTCTGAACTCTGGAGATACCCTTGCAATGACAGAAAATTCTTGAGGCTTTGTAGAGGGATTAAGTAGGTTAAACAAACATTGCAGGACAGAGTTGGAATTGCATCAGCCCTGGCAGCCCCTGTGGGCTCAGCTCCTGAGCAGACTCCCTGGGCATCTTCTGCCTG
>WBNQ01021132.1:0-11629 GCA_013401375.1 Spizella passerina | reverse complement strand
AGGTTTAATAATTTGCTTTCATTCAGAGCCCTGCATCTCAAAGGAGTCTTAACACGAGTAATGTGTACAGAAACCTATACATCCCTGGTAAAGAGGAGGGCAGGAAACTCAGATGCTGACTGGTCTGTCAGCCCTATTCCCACTCAGTTTTAACATTTTAAGACTTTCTTCCATTCAGTTTCTAGAAGAGTTTTGCTTGCTCTCACTTCTAACCTACCTGGGAAGAGAGCTCTTTCTAAGAGATTAATTTTTACCCTGAAAATTTCACATCAGCTCTGTGTTAAATATTGCTAGATCCAGGTTCTACACTGTACTTAAAAATAATTTTGTTAAAAAGTAGTAAATGGCCAAGAACAGCAGAACCATCACCATTGTAATGCCAATAAAAGATAATTCTGCTTTTAACTGATGCATATTTTCCCTGAGGAAGGGCACAAACTGCAAGGGAAAAAAGCAGCAAGAAGTTATGAGAAGGAGAAATAAAGTTGGGGCTGTGGCAGTCAGCTTGCCTCCTTTCCAGCTGTGAATACTCATGAGAAATGCTGGAGATTACTTACCCAGAGGATTTGCTTTAGGGAAAAGCACAGACAAATCCTTCTTGGGGATTTTAGGAAGGGACTTGATATAACTCTTTGCCTGAAAGAGCAAGGAAAGCACAGTTACTGCACGTGGACAGGTGGGAAATNTGCTGTAGAGGCAGCACCTCTCCCATGCCAAACACAAGTCAACCTCTCCCCCTGACACCTCTGCCAGCAGGACCCAAATCCACAGGAGCCTCCTTACCGCTTTGTCCTCCAGCTTCTCCAAGAAGTCCTCTCCTGGATGCCCCGTTACTTTGAGGATCTGGGTCAGTTGATCCAGGTCTGGCAAGCTGTGTTAAAGATCACCTTTGAGGAGCAAACCCCCACCCCAGCTCAGCCTGCAGGAGTGTGATTAGCTCTTGGTACAAACCCACCACAGTCACACAAGTAGAGATTCGTTAGACTGGCAACAAGAGCTCCAAGCCTTTCCTCCTGGAATGACATTTCCATCAAGATCATTTTTCTGGCACAACTATAGGACATACATCCATGGGCTTGGAAGGATGTGCAAAGCTTTGGGAATGGAGCTATGGCCACACAAGGTTGAACAGCTGATGAAGAACCATGCCACCACAGAGGTGCATTTCTGGGGTCCCCTTCTGTTTTCCTCCCCAAAAAGATTGGTCCTTGTGATTACCTCCTGATAAACCAGTCTGACACCTGTTTTTCCTAGTAGCCTCATTTATAAAAACCCTTCCACACACACTAAGATTTATTACTCTGTTGAGGCAAAAGGTTTAGCTTGAAAGGATACAGTCTTTTCCTTTAAAGAGTGTTTTCCCAGTCAGCATTTCTGCCATGATACAGCCAATAGACCAGATATCCACTGTTCAAAGAGAAAAAGGAGGGAGGGGAAAAAAGGAAGAAAATAAAATTAAAAAAAAAAATTAGAAAGGCAGCAGTGGTTGCTGGGGCTGTCAATTTTACTGTTGCTTGCAGCAAACACTGATTCAATTTTCACTCCCACCCTCCTGTGTTCTTTCTATGATGCTAAAATCTCAGCTTTCATAATTTCCTGCAAGCAGCAGCGCTGGGAGTTGTGCAACACCTCTGGGACCTGCTCTGCTCCAGGGAACACTGATGATGAAAAAGAGGCAAAACAACTGGACTATTCAGTGAGATCTGAGCCAGCAGGATCCCCCAGCTCATCAGCAGGGAGTCACAGGCTGGGCAGGGCTGCTCACCTGTCTGGTTGTAATGCATCCAGTTCAGGATGACCTCTGGGGCTCTGTACCACCGTGTGACCACGTAGCCAGTCATCTCAGCATCAGCCTGCCTGGCCAAGCCAAAATCCAGGATCTGCAGTGCCAAAGGAAGAATTAGGAGAAGGGAGGGCAGGAGAGAAAAGAGAAATCCTATGGGCAAGTGAGACTCTATTCCTAAGAGAAAATGGAGTAGCTCCAATCAGATAATAACAAAGCTCCAACTACACCACAGACACCCATGGAATGGTTCAAAGAATTAATATAATTAATTCCACTCTAAATTGCAAGCCAGCTGCAAAGCCTGTTGTCATGAGAGGACCCTGCTGAAAGGATCAGTGCTTTGTGCTCCCTGGAAGGTTACTGCCTTTCTTGAAGCTTACATTTTGAGTCAGTGTGCTTTACTGGAGTTGGTCTGTGACCTGGTGGTGAAGGCGTGTTCCCAGGTCACCACAACTCACCCTTTCCTATAAGGACACCTTGCAGGTGACACAGCATGGCCTCTCCCTCAATGCTGAAGATGAACAAGCTTGACCCAACCTTTATGGGCAGCAGAGCCACTCCCTGAAATATACATTACAGAAATGCAGGCTAGAGCACCACAGCAGCCAGCAGCAAGCAAACCTTCAGAGCAACCCTGAAAATGACTTTGTCTGGAATGACAACCACAGCATCCATGAGAACCAAAGGGCAACTGCAGCTGAATGCAGTTACCCTTCAGGGATCATTCACCTGCTGCAAGTATTGCTCAGCAGTGCTGAATTTCTCCAGGAAGTCATTACACACTGCCATCCATGAGGATTACAGTGACAGAAGGCTCATTTGAGGTCTTGTGTCCTGATTCAGCAAGTGACATCAGCAGGGGAGCATTTCCCACTGCTGCATCTGCCAAGGAACACAACGCCTGGAATGGAGGCTCGGGAGGAAAGAGGAAACACGGCAGTGCCAATTTCCTGCTGGCAGAGCAGTTCCTCCAGGAGCTGATGTGCTGCAAAGTGCTGCTTTTCCACCTACCTTCAGCTGGCAGTCTTCATTCACAGCCAGGTTACTTGGCTTCAGGTCCTACAACAGAGGAGCAGAAAAATGGGATGTTTCAAGCTGCAATACATCAACACAACTCTCAGCTGAACCTCTGCTTGCCCTTGATGGGGTCCCATAACACCCCAGGTTCAATATCAAATCAGTAAATGACTGAATAAACACCATGCCTCTGCTATATTAGGTTACTACTTTATTCTTTTCTGAAACAGTTTTAATCCAAAAAGCATCATAAAATGCTTCTCAGCTCATCAGAAAATACATTATTTTCTCAAAATGCTGCAGGAACTAGGAATCCAAATATATATGGGGTATAGGATGGAAAAGAGAGCAGACAGGATGGAAATTAGAGCAGACAATGTTATTAGTGAAATGATGGTTAGGAATTTGTTAACTTTATGACTATGCTGTGTTTCTCAGACAAAAATCAGAACAAGAGCACACATGAGCTTACCCTGTGGACGATGCCAGCTGAATGAATATACTGCAATAAAAAGAGGAGCCACAATGTGATCACCAGCAGACAAAATTTTCTGTTCTCCAGCAAACAAACAAGAGCTACAAACAAGAACTTGCTGAGAACAAACTCTGCAGCCTTCTACAGGTCCCTGGTCCCTAGGGCAGCAGTTTGAAAAGACATTTCTGCCCCAAATTACTGACAGTATTTACAGTGCTATTGCCAGTCTAAAGAAGATGCACAGAGCAGAAGAGGAGGGATGAAGCAATAGCTCCTCAGAGCAAGTACAACAGCTTCAAACTATCAAAGTCATCAAGGTTACAGCAGATGACATGAGAACATGGTTATTCTGGGTGTTAAAAAAGTAATCTCAGCCCAAAAACATAAAATTGCAAAACTGACTTCAAGATTTTTAGCATACCAGTCAAACCTTCTGTGTGTTCTTCCCCCCTTTATTTAAACTCGAGGTAGCAGTGACCTGGGGAGAGGTGTGATTGAGGTGATCCCATTGATGCCTGTAAGCCACTGCTGTGACTCCAGGTGAAGGATGTGAGAGGACAGCTGGAAAGCTCAGTCTCTACATCCCAGAGTTTGCAGGGATTCCTTTCAGCTATCTCAAAGCCAGTTACAGAAACATATTCCTCCCTTATGCTCCTGAATAGGAAATCATTCCCTCTGTCCTCTCCCCTGGGAGCCTCTGTGACAGGTTCAGAGGAGCTCCTGCTGCTGCCAGTCTCTCCCTCTCTGTGCAGGGTTGTGCTGAGGGTTTGGGCAAGGCAAAGACAGAAGCAAGTGCTGCCCTGGAGAAACCATCCCAAGGCCTATGGCTGCTGATTACTTTGATACCTAATGTAAGCAAACACTCATTTTATTGATGTGTGCTGGACCAGGAACGGTTCAACAGCCAATTCCTGTTCTGAGGGGACGCCATAAACTCCCCACATCCTCCTGTACAGGATTGGAGGGGAGTTTAGTTAGGGTCAACCCAGAGGTGACACGCAGAGGAGACACAGGGAGTCACTAAACTCCTCCAGACCCACCTACCTTCAGCCCTTTCAGCATTTGGTAGACCAGGTACTGGATCTTTTCATCACTGAATTCATGTCCCATGATCTTTTGTAAATCTGTCCGCATGTATGGCATCACCAGGTAGCTAAAAGGCAGTAAGACAAGGCCCTGAGTCTGGAAGAAAAATGCAGGGGACCAGGCTAGCCTTGTTCTCACTCGGTTTGGTTTTTCTGGCTGTGTAAGGAAGATGAGTTGTTGTGACTGTTCCTGGCTAACTAGCACATCCTGCAGAGGAGTTGGAATTTCAACCTGTTCTGAAAATTGCTCTTTCTCCTCCTTGGAAATCAGATATCTGATGTCAAGTAAGAACAAGGATCTTCGGGATCCTGAATTAGTTTAGACCTCAAGTGAAGTTCAATTTTGGACAGCCTATCACCACCCAGGAGCTGAAACATCTCACACAGCACAGCAGCTGCATTGGCTCCCAGATTTGTCATTGTAATGTTCTCCAGCCCTGCCTCAGAAGACAACATCCAGCTTCCTTCAGTACCTGCCTGCTGAGGCTGCTAATGAATTGATGGTCTTCCTGCAGGAACTGCTCTGAGAACCTCCACATGCTCTTCCTGCAGGCTGCTAACCTCAGCCATCAGCCAAACCCCAAAGCCAGGCACACTGCTCATCTGCAGTGATGGGGAAGGAAAAAGGACTTGTCCAACATGACCATGAACATGGAGTGAAAATGCCAAAAAATTAATTGAGAAGAGCCAGAATCAAGAGGAAAAGGACAGATCTTTTAAATTTTAAGTTTCATTGCCCTGAGGCCTGATGAACAATACTATTCCCATTCTGAGTGCAGCCCCTTAGCTCAGCATGGGTCACCCTGTGTGTGATGCAGCATGGAATGTAACACATCCTCATTGCACATTGGTCTGTGCTGCTGTGGTGTCCCAGCTGGGAGCAGGGTGGGAGCTGTTTACGTGTTCTGGGTGTGTCAGCCATGGCAGCTGAGGTGTGCTCTTGGTTCTCTGTGTTATTTGGGGATGCCTGGATTCTAGTCTGGTCCCTTTGCACCTCAACCCTCTCTGTTATGCTGCTGCTAAGACACAGCTGTCTTGGAAAATAATTACGTCTACACAGAGCAAACAATTCCAGACTTACAAGTCCTGGAACCCCTGGTAGGAGGCAGTGGAGGTGAAGACATCAAGCAGCCCAATGACCTGAGGAAGGAGAGAAGCCCACGTTTAAATCTGGAAAACAATTGCTGTGCACATGGCACTCATCAGCTCTCCACTGGCACATGCACGTGGGAGAACACAGAAAATTCCATCTGAGGAACCCAGGGCCTCCTCACTGATGCTGCATAAATGTTTTCCCTCTTACTAATACCTGGGCTCACCCATTACACACCTGCTCCATCCTGGGCACAGCAAACAGGTCACAGGTAAACCCTGAGACAGCCTGCACATACCAAATGTCAATTAAAACACAGGTGATGCCACCAAAAGGACTTGCTCCCAGGTGGCAAGGAAACACCTCTTGTGTCAGCAGGAAGAGGAGAAATGAGCACTCACATTGTCATGCTGCATGTGCTTCAGCAGCATCAGCTCTCTGTAGGCTCTCTTGGCAAAGATCTCTGACTGGAACGGGCGGCACAGCTTCTTGATGGCCACTTTCTCCCCTGTCTTCTTGTCTATGGCTGAACTGCAGCAGGCAAAGAAAAAACCATTCTGGTGTCAGTGGAATGTTTGAACAGATTCTGCAACCCCACAGGTCACCTCCTAGAGAAGAGTTGGTTCCTGTGCTCGCAGAAGGACAGCAGAGAAAGGTCCTTTGAGGAGCCCTGTGGAGCTCTGCACACAGAGCCCTGTGTGGCTTTGGGCAGCCTGTGCTCTCTGGGGAATGAGGTGGGACACCAAGAAAAGCACAAGTGGCTCATCTTTATTTCCTCAAACTGCAGAAATGAGCTGCAGGTAACAGAGCTGAGAGAAGAGGGAAACAGAGATGGTTAAAGGTCAGAATTAGTTCTAACTCTGCCTTCTCCTTCCTTAATGCATGGAGATAAGGGAATAAAGATATGGCAATTTCTGCTTTGCCGTCTGCTTGGAGGGTGTTGTATTTTAGGGCAGGCCAGCTGCCTTCACTGTATTCTGGAGCAAAGACTGTGGATGTCACATGTTGAAAATGCTGCTGCAATTAATCCTGCTGTGTTCAGAATCCTTGATTACATATTTGCTTCTGTGTAAGAGCAGGTCTGGCTGAAAATGAGACTCTTCTCTGGAGCTGATGCAAACCTGGTACAGCAGCCATTGCTGCAGGCATTATTTTGCTGTGTTGTTCCTGCTGGTCACGTTGGTTGTTTGCAACTGGACACAGCAATGCTGTGACAGCTCCTCTCCCTCTGGAGGCTCCTTGCTCAGATTGCCAAGGAGGGAAGGGAGGTCCTCAGACAGGAATTCAGGGTTCTCAGTGGTGTTTTCCAGAGATATCTCAGCCCTTCCCTGACCCCTCTCAAGAGGCAAACATGAAAAAAAAGATTTTTCCTGCCAAATCCCACTGTGGATTCCCAGAGCAACTCCCACTGCTTCAGAAATCCCTATCCCATCTGCCACAGGAACAGAAGAGCTGTAAATCATCATGTTCAACCCCATGGCTTCCAGCTGCACCCTCCAGCCTTGCATGGACAAATATTGAGCCAGGAGAAGCAAAGCAAGTGCAGGAACAGCTACACAAGGCAGCTGAAGATGCTGTAGGGTGTCCTAGGAGGACTCTCAGTGAGGTTTTGTCTCCGTTCCAGGACTTCAGCAGGTGTCAGCAGAGGGGACAGCACTGTGTAAAATTTTTGGAGGAGCCAGGAAAATAAGAGGAAGGGACTCAGAGCAGGGAGTCAAACTGCAGAATCCAAGGCAGGTTTCCCAATCTGAGGGTGTCCTCCTGGCTGCTGACCTACAGAGCCCAGGAGAGCTGCAGGTGGAGCTCCAGCCTGCACAGCACAGACAGTGCTGGTTACAGCCTTGCCACAATCCCAGCCCAGAGCTGATGCAGTCGATGCAGCTGGGAGAGCCCCAGTGCTCTCCCCAGCACAGATTTACTGAACAGATTTAGTCTGGGCTGACCTGGGCAGGCAGAGCTGTGACCCTGCCTTGGCTGGCAGGACCAGCATTGGAGGGGTCAGAAGATTCTTCTTTCACAGTCACACTCAGCTGGAAGCCAAATCCCTATAGATTTTGGCAAATTAAAAAGGGCAGAATCAAGCCTTTGCTGTTTCTCCTGAGTTACTTTCTCAGCTGCTTAAGAAGGTGTAAAAGCTGCTGCTGCAGAACACAGCAATAGGAAATTTTCCCAGCAATTCCCAGCAGAGGACAGCAAATCCTAACTCCACATTTTCTGCCTCAGCTTTGTACAGCAACCAGCATCGAGCCCTCCCTGCTGAGCTCTGTCCATTCAAAACCACCATCCACCCCTGGGCTGCTTCAACCTCCCTTCCTGAGAGCTCCAGAGCAGCCGAGTTTTACAGGGACCAGTAAAGATTTCTTCTGATGTTTGTTTTGGCTGGGCAAGGAAACTTGAAAGGATTTCTCTTTTTCTTCCTGATTTTCTCTGTGATAAAAATCAGAGAACACTGTACAAATATAAATTAAAAGTCAAGTCTAATCCTGCCTGATTTTGCAGGACTTACTTAAGAGTCTAAGAGGCATAAACACATCTGGGCAGCCCAGTGAGTGCCCCCCTGTAAATTGGAAGCTGGAGGAAAAGGACAAAACCTGGACACCAGGGTTTCAGGATTAGTGCCAATGGCCGGCCAGACTTTGCCCAACACCTATGAAAACAGACACACCTTTTTTTTTTTTCATTTATTTTTAGCTCAGCATGTTATGAAATAAGGGCTCTGTTCAGATACTATCAATGGACTGTTTCATATTTAACCTTTCAGGGTTGCCCATCTCTGGTTCGTCAGTGCAAACCCAGCAATTTCTGCCTTGTGCTCGCTCTTGCTTCAGGCACCTTTGCCTGGTTGAATAATTAACAGCAGCTCCTGCTGCTCTCTTGTAGGCTGGGGTTTATCATCAGCCATGAAGGAAGTCCTGTCTGTTACTGATCCTGGTTTGCGATAATTTCTATCCACTTTATGATTTCAAACTGGAAACTGTGTCAGGGTGGGGGTTGTACTGTCCAGCTGCTTCAGCTGCCTGGGACTGAGCAGCAAGCACACCCTGTTCCAGCTCCCACCTCTGTAAGCACACACAAATCTCTTCCAGACACCCAGGTATTCCCCTGCCTCCTGCCTGTGCTACCAGAGCAAGCGAGAGTCCAAAGCAGCTCAAAACCGCCCGACCCCAGTGCCGAGGTGACCCTGCCCGCCCTGTCCCCTCTCTGCCCACCCTGGGGCATTTTCCTCAGGCGAGCGAGTGTCCAGCCGGACAGGAGACAGCCTGTCCCCATCCCACATGCAAATGTCCTTCCTTAATGGAGGGGTTCTGCCAAGCGCCTCCTCATCGCCCCCGGCCCGGAACTGCCAGCGCCCCCCGCCCCGGGGCGCTGCGAGCGGGACCCCACTCACCAGACGGAGCCGTAGGCCCCGGAGCCCAGCGGGTGCAGGTTTGTGTATCTCCTGGGCAGCTCCCAGAGCGTGTTGTTCACCTCCTGTCTGTAAAAGCCTCTTCTCCTTGCGATGTTCATCGCCCGGCGGGTGTGGGACAGCCACCCCCCCAGAGTAGTGGAGTATGGGAGGGCCGCTGGGGTGAGAGCGGGACAGGGAGGCTTCCTGCGCTGCTGGAAAAGGCTCTAGCGAGTTTGCTTCTCTGTTTTCAGCTGTTGCGAGCGTGAAGGGACATGTCTTTGGGCCCTCCTCCCTCCGCCTCCACATTGGCAGAGGTGAGGCATCAGGTTTCCTGACACGCCTCGGTGCTGTACAGGTGCCTCTGGGCTCTGCTGCAGGAGGGGAGCAGCCAGCCCCTGTCATGCACAGCTCCCGCTCCGCTGCTCCATCAGCCCAGAAGTATCCTCACGGGGCTCGGCAGGGCTGTGAAATCCCTCCTCCAAACAAGGGGATGAGTAAGGACTGGCCGAGCCGGGGAATCCGAGGGACAAGCCGCAGACACATCGCGTCAGGCGCGCAGGGGATCCTCTCGAAGCCGAGGGACAGCTCGTGACCAAGGACACCACGGGATCGCAGCGATGGCGATTTTCTCCCCAGCCCGGCTTCCCGGCAGCGTGGGGAGGCGCTGGAAGGAGGCCGAGGCTCTCCGAGTGACTGCTGCGAGGGGTTCCAGGAGCAGCTGCGGGACGGGAACAGCCCCAGCACGGTTTGTGCCCCAGGCTTTGCTGGGCGCGGTCTCAGCTCTCAGCCCGTCCTGGCTCCTCTCGGACAAAGCAAAGCCCGCGTTCACCGCCGTGTCTGTGACCCACCAGGACCATTCCTGGTGAGCAGAGAGCGCCTCCACATCTCTCCCCAGCACCAGGAGGCTCAGGTGGGGCTCCCACACAGGAGGCGCATCCTCCCCACTCCCCAAAGGAAGTGACTAAGCCGAGCCTTACCAAGCCAGCCTAGCTGCTTGCAGTGTTCTACCCAGCAGCCCTCCACCCTGCCCAGAGCCTCTGCTCCTTCCATACAGGGCACCTGCAAAGGTGTCCCTGCAGGAAAAGTACAACTGGGGACAGGGAAAATTCACTGTGCCTGCTTTCTGTGCAACCACTGCATTGGCCCGTATGCTCTGCAGGCAGCCCAGCAGAGCCTGCTGTGCACAAACACAAACAGGGACAAGGCACCACGGCAGTATCTGTGCAATCAGCCCTGGCTGCAGCAGCACAGCCCGGAAATAATCCACAGCTTGGCTGGGTCTATAAAAAACTCTTGCTCACACCTGTGAGCAAGAGGTGTCACAGCAAAAGCTCCCGGTCCTTAAGCAAACATGTAACTCCTGGGTCATTTGATGAACACAGTCCTTGCTCAGCTNACACCAGTGGTATTGTGATCTTATCTGGCATAACCAATTACAGCAAAATCCATGGATAGAAACAAAAGAGCAGATCTCTGCTTTTGGGTGCAGCGTGGTGCCCGGGCAGCTGAGCACGGCACGGGCAGCAGGGAGTTTGTGCCCCAGGGGCTCCCTCAGAGGACAGACTCCAATGAACCATTCCCACTCACACACACAGACACACCCACACGCACAACACCGAGAGGTTTTACAAATCTTTAGCAATATTTCCGCATGAAATCACACTGTAGCATCTACACAGAAAATGGCTGATAAAAATAATCTTGCTGTAGGTTTACATAGTATATCTACATTTTTATTTGAATACCCAGCAGCGTGGCCCAGCAGAAAACAGCAGAAAAGGGAGGTTTTTTTTGTCTTGATTTTGTTGGGCTGTGGAGAGTTTTATCCTAGAGCACAACAGAGCTGCTCTCTTCATCTCAGCCCAGACCTTTATTGAACTTTTGGCCTGAAGAGATCGCTGGGAAGTAGCCTAGGCAGAATCAATGGCTTTGTCATCCACGTCCCATCCCTTTGTGCTGCCTCTTCAAACATGGGGCAAAAACACTACAAAAACACTCTCTGCCCCACAGGTAACAAGAATACAAAATACTGCAAAAGCCTTTCTCCTCACATACACGGGTACATTGCCCACACAGGATGCCTGCAACGAATTAAATTCTAAAAATATTTCCTCCAGAAGCCCTAAAATTGGGCTCCTGAGTTCCCCAGCTACAGATGGAGCACACAAACATGCTGAGAAACCTCCCTCCTGCCAGTCTCTAACTCTGGGCACTTCACTCATGCAGAGTCCTGGAAAATACAAAATATTTGAACCATGTTTGTATTCAAACATACTCTCTTCTCATGTTTCCTCGGGCAGAGATCAACCTGCTAAGAAATAGCCAAGAAGCTCTTACGTGAGAGGATAAAAAAACTTCTAGTAAATGTTAGTTTTATGTATATAAATATTTGTATTTATAGGTATAGACAGTGAAAGGGTGATTGTGTGTTTATGCATGCTTATTTCTTTGCTTTGTGTTCCAATACTTCTAAAAAAAAAATCTTTTCAGGAAATAACTTAAGTTCTGGCACAAGATACTATAGTAATTTCTGTAAAGAACATTTTTTACACTTGATCTCACAAGAAACCTTTCCACCCAAGCTCTTCTCCTCTGCAGAGAGAAGGTCAGAACAAAGAAAAAGGTGCATGTTGCTCTGGTGTTGGACATGACATCCCTCCCTCGTTGGAGCCTCTAGGATGGCAGGTATTTCACAAGGAGCTGCAGCACAGCAGGAAGGGTGCTGTGATTTTATGGCACTGCCTGAGGTACTCAGCAAACATTTCACTGATGACTGAACTGCCCC
>WBNQ01021126.1:16071-29263 GCA_013401375.1 Spizella passerina | reverse complement strand
TTTTTGGTAACAAAATGGAGGTATTGGAAAAGAGATGAGACTTTCACTCTCATCTGGGACAAAATATTCCAGAGAGAGCTCAGGAATCCTTTCACCATCCTTTCCACCCTGTTGATAAAATGTTTACTCCCATACTAAAATTTTCCAAAAAGCTGATGTAAAAATATGATTTTAAAAACACATATCTGTTTGATTGGTGCAAGAGCTGGCAAGCTTGCTTTTTTGGTTCTTTTAAGAGATTCAGTTTGATCTAAATTAGTTTCAAAGCTCTACTCAGTAGTGATACTCAGCCCCAGTGTTCAGCCCTCTGTGTAGAGGCTAAGGAAGGATTAAAATGAAAGCTCTGCTCTCCTGTTCACAGCTCATGTTCTCCAGCTGTTCCCTGACTCCATTTTACTGCTCATGTCACAGGTTTACTGTGAGCTGTGCAAAATCCACCTCTGCAATTAACAACACAGCAACAGTGCCAGCAGAGTGACCATCTTTTTGTCCTTAAGTCAGACAAGAGCTAGTACAAAATATTATTTTATAAGGGGAAAAAACTAATTAATAGAAAAAGCTAATGATAAGAATTATAATTACTATTCACTACAGATGCAATTATAATGAGATAACTTCCAATTACAGCAGCAGCGGTGAAGTAGAAGAATAATGACAATTAGTTCTTCTCTTTGCTGCCTGAAGACTGTTATTATTTAATATCCTGTGGGGCAAGAACAGCATGGGCAGCCATGAAATCTGAAACAAGTATGAAAAAAGACAAATACATTAATTTCCTAGGAGCTTGAGAGATGTTGTTTTTTCCAGGTGGCTGACTGTCAATCAGCCAGCATCACTCCAAGTAATATTTGAAACTTGCTTCCCCACTACACCTTGCAAACTCTTGTTTCATTTGCTATTGACCTTATCTACGTCTTAATGTGTAATGCACAAACTCTCTAGCATTTGCCTTGTTTACACAGCTTCTAATATATGAAAGCCAGCCTGAATCTGTAACAAAGGCAAGGAAAAGGAATGTCATGTTCAACAGGGAAATAAGGAGGTGCAATACTTCTACTGTGCAGAAACTCACGAGAACCTTCTATACCTTCAGAAATAGAAAGGAAGATAAGCTTGCTATTGTTAGAGGTAGCCAAGGGTATTTTGGCATTAGGTACAAATTTTAAGAGTAATATATTCCTAGGGAAGATATCACATACAGACTGCAAATTTTGACAAATGCTAAATTTACACTTTAAATGTCAACTTTTGAGTGGCATATTCCAGACAACATCCAGCCTTTGGGGATCAATGAAATGGCCAAGCAATAGACAGCTCTCTTCCCTGAGCTGCAGGATGTACAGCAGAGATGCTATGTGTAGATGGGGAACACTGAATTTTTAGCACATTTCAGTATCCCCAGTTGTGGTGAGCAGCAGCCCTGTTCTGGAAATGGATGCCACCATCCTTCCCTGGAGGATGTACATGCCTACCTCCTCGTATGGCAGGGTGGGTGACAGATGGTGGGCTCGGGAGGATTGCAGCTCCCTTAGAACAAAACCAGATTGGGCGTGGACAGAACTGACTGAAATGTTTTAGTGCCATCTGCCAATGGAGAGGAGAAACCGACTGGGCTACCTCTGCCAGCCTTTTGCAGCTCTGCCACCGTCCCTCTGCACCTGCAGGGACACAGAGCCTCCTCCCTGCTCCCCTCTGTCCCACTGCACCACCCCATGGTCTGCAATCCAATCCTGCAGCTGCAGCTTGATGGTCAGCACTGGTGTTTTCAAAATACATCCTCCAGCTTTTCCTCACCACTACCTTCCTGCAGATGTGAAATGTGAGTGGGTTTAGGGTGCTGGCAGTGAATGCAGGCTCAGGACAGAGCATGGGAGCTGCTGCACAAACACACTGCACTGATGGTGACATATCAGTGCCACAAAGGGACATCTATGATCAGTCAGGGTGCCTGGCTGTATCATCATGATCCATGCCACTGGGTGCTTTTGCTACCTGAATGTGTATTCCAAGAATATGAGGAGAAGAATTACATTTTTATGCAAAGAAAAAACAATAAAGAATTTGGGTATTTCTGAGTAGGAAAAAGAGCCATGTAAATACACATAAGGATGAGGTGAATTTGAAGAGAAATTTGAGTGGTTTAAATATATCTGCCTCCATAAATGTAACTATTCATGTAAATAAAAGAAACTGGTAAATAAGACCTCAGAAGGTATTTAGATTTTGGATTTCTTACAGCCACTGTCTACCTGTTAAAGCTGTGCATGTCACTCATGATTCAGGACCACAAATGCCAAAGCTAGTAAAGGAAAAGGGTGTGCACCCTGGGCCCACAGGAGGATAGGGACAGAAGGAAGAGGAAACATCCACACTGCTCTGCAATACACAGGAAGAATCACCTGAATTGCTGTATTTATTTTGTGGAAAAGTCTGATGAGACCACTATGGATTTTTTTTTTTAGCACAATGCACACAATGGGTAGGTGATAAACAAAATTACTGTTCCATTGCCCTCCTGTGACCATGGTCTAAATCAGTGGCAATACTCCACCTTGCTAAAGCTCTACATGCTGCCATGCTCTGGGAATGGCATGGATGACTCTCCTTTGAACTGGAGTGTCACAGTTCACCCAGCAGAGCACTCTGGCTCTGCACTAATCCCAGCACAGCATTATTCTAACAAGAGCAGGCAATAAATTAAATGAACTGCACTGTGTACATGCAACATCTGTGCCTGCCTAGACATGACTTTACCTGATTGAAAGTGAGCTCTGGGATCAAGTTCCACAAATGGTTGAATCTTTACATCTCACCATGTGTTAAGTGTGTCCAGATGGCAGGTGATACACTACTGTTAACAATCCACTCTCCCTTCCCTGAAGTGTCTTTGTAGCACATTGCTGATGTTATTTTAAAGATAGAGGTGACTGAATATGCAAAATATTTTAAAATAATCCTTGTGAGAAAAATGGAATGCATTCATGTGCTTTAAATAGATACACACAGAGTGTATTTTGCAATGCTGCCAACAAAGTCATTGTCCATTTACAGGGAGAAAAAGTCAGAGATAAACAGAGTTATAATAGGAGCATACTGATTTGAACACTTTGTGTTGGCACTTACACTTACTCAAAGCCATTCTTTTAGCAGCCTGCAGAAACAGATCCCAGACTTTTCAGCCAGGTTTTGAGATGCTCTCCTCAGAAAAGTGATGCTCATTTGAAATTATTTGTCACAAAACTCAAAGTTTGTTCATCCTCCAGCATAGATGTCATTTCAGTGTAAAGGCAAGTAAAAATTATTGCCCCCACTGCATTCCCACTGGGTAGCTCAGGTACCACAGGTCAGTTATTAAGGATCCTGGGATGGCTATTTAATCTTTAGCACAAATATATTTAGTACAGGTGTTTCTGTAACTGTGAAACACTGGAAAATCTGTAGAGCTTATTGCCCTTCAAGCTCACACTTGTGCACCATGTGCTGCAGTGGCCCAATGTTAACATGCTGGGCTGCAGTACCAAAGATTACAGGGTCAGGATCTCCTTGGGGTTCTTTTCTTACTCTGTCTCTTTATCCACATGCATTTTCTCATTTCAGCTTTTGGAAAAGAAGTGTATTTAAGAGGAGAAGACAGAAGCTTTTTTACAGAAGGTAATTTAGGTGCTTAGTGTAGGTCTACAAAAGCAAGCAAACAAACAAAAAGTTGGAACATGGGTAGTTGGGGAATGCTTCACTTTTTGAGCTTGTATGTTTTTTTCTAAAATAGACTTATATGGGGAAAATTTAAAAGTGCAATTTATTCCCACTCATTTGATTATTCAGCATGTGTGTAATCCTCGCTTTTCTGGTTTATAATCCTGTCAGATTTTCCCAGGGACTGCCATTTTACACAAGGTAAAAATGAAACACAGTTTATCTAATACACTTAATATACATTAACTGGCAGCTGGAAATCTTTTGTCCTCCAGCCATGACCAAAGGGGCAGAGGTGATTAGGGAAGACCCACTGATTCCTGGGCTGCCTAGTGTTTACTTTCTTACATCTTTTGGGGCAATTGCCCAAAAGCCTGTGCATTGGTGAGCTCTTTGATCAGACAAGAAGTGTTTCCAGGAAACTGAGGATATCTAGGGAAATATTCCTCTCACAGCCTTTGGCAGAGTGGCACTGGCAGTGTGAATCAGTGTCCCCAAAGCAAAAGGGGACAGTTGTGATCCTGCTGCAGGGTCCCACAGCTCAGCCAGGCACCCACACTCCATCCCTCACCTGCAGCTGTGTTTGCTCCATTTCTCCTCTGCCTCTGCTGCTCCATCGCCTGCATTGTCACTGCTGCAGGAACTGCTTACACAACAACAATATCCAACAACTTTCCCCTTCATTTCCCCTTTTTTAACTCTACACCATCCCTGCTGTTCCTAACAAGAGACAAGTTCCTCAGCTCCCCCATTCCTGGGAGTTCAGCATGTCCAGGTGCTGCCCTTCCCCTTAGGGGAACTCCCTGGCTGCACTTGCAGGTGTTCAGTGCACTTGTCCCCTCAATGCCACCTCACAGACACAAACATCACAGCCCTAATCAATACCTGTCCCCAGGGAGCCTTTTGGAGAATTGTGTTTAGAAACAGTATGTGGAACCTAACCTTGGATCTCAACAAGGAGGCACGGCTCTAAAGTTTTATTGATTGAAAAAATAATATAAAGCCACATGAAAATGCAGGTTGTAGGGCAAAGGGAGAGTTTTGTAAAAATCAGGCACTTGACAGGTTGAGTTTCCTAATCTGAACTCAGGTAGTGACACTTCTGTTTTTATAAAATTCTTATTAAAAGACATTCTGCAAAAGGTGCTCCCCTCCACCTGGGACTCAAATAGTAGTTGACAATACAGGTTTCCATCCAGCTATCACCTATCACTTCTACTTTATTTGCTTAACACAGGCAATGGAAAACAAAGTACTGCTTCCTTGAGAAATTTCTTGGCCATGTTAAATGAGAAAAAATTACTGAAGATGGTTATTTTATGGAGGCAGGCTAATGAATAAAGCTAGTGTATCAAAATATCGATGCTGTAAATGTGCTGAAGTATTTCATTGAAATACTGGTTGAATTTGTCACTCAGGAAGTGGTTAATGCAGCCACGATTGAGTTGCACTGAACTTTTTCTGTTCTTTCCCACAGACAAAAAGCTCTGTGGGCCAGGGTGCTCTGTTTGCCTAGGGGAGGGATATAATAAACCTCTCACCTCTTAATTTTGGTGAGTTGAAAGAAAATACCCAGATGCTATCAGCTGGTTTAAATTAATACAAACACATTCTTTAATACAAATGTCTTTCCCTTTAAAGAAAGTGTTTTTATTAATTTTATGTAACTCTATACAATGGGAAGCTGATAAAAAATGTGTTTCATACAGCCAAAACCACGTATAAGCCATGATAGTATTTGATAGATGACTGAAAGAATTTCTGTCTTGTCAATCCTGATTATTCTGCCCATTTGGCATAAAGAGAAGTCTAAATATCAACCCCAAAGCAGTGCCAACAGGATGGGCAAGTAGACATTGATACCCACAGCTGAGCAGCTCCTGCCAAATCCTTCACATGCACCATAAACAAAATGATTTCAGGGACCCACTGCCTGCTTGGGCTGAGGTCACAGCAATCAGGAGAATGTTTTTAAGCTTTGTTTGTTTGTTTATTTTCATTCCAGACCACACTACTGTTTGTGGAACATTTCCTATTATAGGGAGTCAAGATTCACAGTAAAATGGTTGCAGAAGTTTCTTGAGAATATAGGTCAGAATTATTATATAAGTGCTAAAAAATGACTTGAACCAGGGGAATGAATAACAGTCTCTAAGTATCATTCACACCACTGTACCACAAATCATCATTTCAATCATTATTGCAATTATTCCTGTAACAGCTCTGGAAAGCTGAAAGAATAATTATTCCTTAGTAACCATTAAGGAGGGAAGAAAAGTGAGAAAAAAGAAAATTAGGTTTGCATCATTTAAAGGAAAAGTTCATGTCTAAGTATGAAATAGGAAAAAAATTAAAAATGCACATTGTTTTATGTATATGCAATATAGAACTCTATCAATTCCAAAGTGAAATATGCATGAAATATTGAAAGATCAATGTGGAAGCTAAAATATCAAAGCTAATTAAGAAAATTAACAATTTGTTATTTTACTGAAAATGCATGTAATTAGAATTACAACAGCACGATATGTGCTTGGAGAAAATTGAAATACAACACCAGCGTGAGAGTTCTGCACAGAACGGGAAAATTGGCTGTGAGGGAAGAAAAACCAAGTTTACTTTATGATCTTTCCTGTGAGGGGAAGGATGACAAGTGTGCTTCCTTGGCTTTGCTGCTTGTTTTCCTCTACTCTGTGGCACACTGTCAAATCTGAAACGGCCTTAGAATTCAACCAGTCCCTCACTTGGGATAAACAAATGAAATTTGTGAAAGAGGATTATTGTGATCATCACCAGAATGATTTTTTACGCAATAAATTATAGAAAAATTTTTTTCTTCTATACTTTCAAATTAATCTCCTTTTGCAAGCATACAGATATTATCAGGTGGGTGTGTTTGAGGTATGTAAATGTGTTTACATAGATGTGCATTTTAATCCCTGTTCTCTCTGGCTTATTCACTTCAATTCAAAAAGGAAAATCATTCCTTTCATTACTGTGAGGGACAAACTGTGTTGGAAAATACCACTTTACCTCTTCAGCCCCATACTTGCCAAGGGTCTCCCAGCCCCTGGTGATGCTGAAGCGCTGCCAGAGATGGGCAGTGAACAGGGGGATTCCTTCCAAAAGCTCTGATTCCGTTCCCAGCACATCAGGACAGTGAAGCAGCAGCTGATGTGAACCTGCCTCCATGGTCTCTGTGCTGATTCTCAGAATGTTCCCGTGCCATTTTCAGCTGGAGTGTTCTATCAATGCTTTTCTGCTCTATTGAGAAATAACAGTCCTAACTTTAAAAGGCTGGCCCTTGGCCTGGACAGAAGGGTGGTGTACCACAATAATTATGGGCATTTTTTCCGGGAGGTTTGGCTTGTCTGTGTGTTTTCATGCTTTGGAGTAGAGGGCCAATGTGACAAACAGGATTTTTTGTTCCAAAGTAAGATGGCTACCCCGTAGTAGAATCAGTTTAAAGAAGATTTTTGTCATTGAACTGGAAAAGAAAAAGATAGGCTTGTCACTTTCCCTCATTTTTTTTGTAGAGGAGGAGTATGTTAAAGATTTCAACAGTGATATTCTTAGACAACTTCAATTTCACATGAAAGCATGTTTCTGCCTCCTCTGCCTCTCCTGCACTATATTGATAGGTCTTTGGTTGTGCCTACTGTTGTGAAGAAAATTAGCTCTTTCTCATTTCCACTTCAAAACACTGCCTGGCAGGACCATCCTCTTCCTTACCTCAAATGGAGTTTAGAAAGTGCCTTAGAGAAAGATTCTGGTAAAAGTGTGAATACAGTACCTGATTTCAGGAAGGAATAAAACCATATCTGCATATACATGTATATATTAATGCGCACACACAAATGTACAGAAATATTTAGCATGTGTGCACACTTTCCCTCAAATATGTGTGTGTGCATATCTAAATATGCAAACACATGTATTAATATACAACCAAACACACAAACCTCAATGCAATGCACAAATACCCAATTTAATTTTCAATTAACTTGCAATCAGAAGCTTGAGTACTTTGTGTACTCACACCCACACGAACATTTGTCCTTTTCAGCCAAAACCACAAAGATTTTATGGATATGACTGTAAGAGTAATAAAATTTAAATTAAACAATTATTAGCATCATCATCAAATTGAAGAATGGGAGGATAATTATGCTAAACATGCTTTGAAAACTCCTTTTCCTTTGCCACTGAGGACATGTCTGCTCTTTACCCAAATGCCAATGATTTGAGGAGGTATGGAAAATTGTGCACAAGGTACTCCCATGTGTTGAAGTGAATATTTCCTGTGTGGCAAGTCCCTGTGGTCAGAAAAAAAAAAAAAGTGATTCTAGGATTTATCAGCATGCCAACAAAATGCACAGATTCTCACGCTCCTCATGTTGTCTTTAATATTCTACACAGAACAGCACAAGGTTTTCTGCATACACATGGATTCATGTGCAAATCTTGAAAACTGCATGCTTGTTCAAAGTATATCTTAAGCAGAAACTATGTCTAACTCTTAAATTTATTAAGCAAAAATGATAAAAGAGTAGCCAAATTAGTAAAGAAATATGAGGGAAAACAAAGTTCTATGGAAATCTATTCCTAGAAATGACTTTTTACATATCACTTTAGCATATATATATGAAAAGGAAAAAAAATCTTTCCTATGGAAAAGTCAAACATGGATTAATTTAATTATTAATTTTTCTANCTTGCTTTCCAGTGCCATGTTTTGATTTTAAAGGTAGCAAGCATAACTTTTAAATCTTAGAGCTCTGATTAGATTTCCAGCAAACTCTCTCCGCAGCAGATGAAATAAAAATTCCCAGGAATTGTGACAGTGAAATCCCTACACATTGCTTCTGAATTTTCAAGCAACGAAACCACATAATTTTCTACCAGGCTTTAAATTTTCCACTCTTTTTCTGTTTATGTCTGCATGGAAAAGAATCCCAGTACAGAGTGGACTTCTAAGTAATTTCTAGTTTTCTAATGCTTAACTGGGTAATCAGAGTTTGAATAATCCCACTCTTTTCAAATTACTTCAATAATTTGTGAGTAATTATTATGTACAACTGTAAAGACTGTGGATAAAAATGCAGTAAGGCAGGAAAGACGATCTGCTGAAAGCATTCTGAATTGTCTGGAGGAAAACTTCTCACTGCTGTGACTTACCTGTTTGACTAATAGTGTCTGGCAGTGCTGCATCGTGTGCGCTCATTTTTGGAAGTTTGAGTGTTTTGGTGAGGAGCAGTTTGGATAATTGTGCTGCAAAACCACTGGATTCAAAGGCTGAGGGGTGAGGAATGTGGTGTGTTTGCTGTCAGCTCTCTGCTCAGTGCGTCTGCCTGGCAAAGAACTCATCTTTGTACCTCAGCCAATTAAATTGCACTAATCTTTGTCCTTTACACCACTCTGTTACTATTTAGTTTTAAATAATTCCACTAACCTCCTTAATTGATTAGGAGGGACAAAACCTTCCAGGTAGCTGAGGCTCTGGCTAGGCACACCCTGCAGTCACACAGCTCTGTGAGTCCTTTGGCAGGAACAGCAGATCTGTTCCAGAAGAGATGGTCTATGACAATCATCATGTGGGCCACAGCAGAATGCAAGGTTTGATTTCACCACTGTCCATATTGTGGAAGAGATTTTCATAGGTAAAATTCCCTTATTGCCTGCATATTGGTAAAAGAACTTGCATTCAGCAAACAGAGGTAAATGCAAATACCAAAGCTGGCACATGTGAAAGGTAATAGATATGCCTCAAAAGGCCCCTGATAATGCAGATAAATAAATATTGTATATTGTAACTAACATATTTCATGCAAGTCACCAAGCAAAGTGAAAAGGACAATATGAACACATTTCTCAGTATGATCAGCATGATGAGAAGTCTCTTTCATTTAGATAACTTCATTTCTATTTTCTTTTGGCTTTCATAAAGACCACTCATGTGAAAAGAGTGAATCATTACAGGTATTTATTGATTTAGGTGGAGACATAGTTATCAGAAAACTCCAGGCCAAAGAAATTAAAAGAAGATGCTGTGTATTTCCCAGGGCTAATTTAACCCTGTTGAGCAGTGGCCCTGTCACAGCTGCAAGAGCAGATAATCAGAGGATGCTGAGAACACCCAGAATGAGCCCAGGGCCACCAGCCCACACTGGCATCACCCAGGCTGTGACTCAAACAGGAGCTGAGAGCAGCAGCTGCTCCCTGCAGGTGAAGAGCCCAGGAGCACACATTCCTGCCTCAGGAGACAAGGAGCACCCAGAGGGACTTTCCAGGCACCCAGAGGTGTTTCTGTCCCCGAGCAGGGTGTGGGGATTGCCCCACAGGCTGGCTGGGCAGGGATGCAGAGCCAAGAGCCCATGGTTGTGTGGGTGTTTGTCTGCTGTTAATTAAAACAGCTTGATTCCACCAGCACCAGCAGCTGCACCTCCTCCCAGCTCCAGCCCCTGTTAAGGAATAATCATAAACATGTTTATTCCTGACCACTTCATGAATGGTCTTCAACGTTTCAGAAGGCTGCTCATAGTTCAGGGTAAATAGCTGATTACAAAAAAATAATGACAGAACCTAAAGAACAGCATGTCTTTCATCCACCTAGACTTTTGCATATGGACAGGGGAAAAGGAACTTGCTTTTTATGACATACCTGCAATTCCTGAAATTTACACCACTGTGAAGGGGAAATTATGTAATTTAGATTTTTGGGAAAATGGAAGCCACCTCTTTAAGACCTTCTTGGGCTAGTAATAGAAGTTTGTGTGCTGGAAACCTTCTTTGAAATGAACCTGAAACAAGTTAGCTGGCAGGTAGGTTTGTGCTGCAAGGGATTCTGACAGCCTGTCAAAGTTCCACTTTTCTCACATTCAATCAACCTCTCTCTTCTAAAGAAAGCAGAAAATATGTCAAAATGACAGCTGCTGAAGCATAGCAGGAGCAGCAGCCAGCTAACTGCTAGGCCTATTACCTTAGGAAAAAATCAGGGAAAACTTGTGTAAATGGCAAACACTGAATAGGCTTATAATTTGTCTGGTCAACTAATGACTCAATTAAAGGCTAATTAACCCTTCAGCTACTGTTACTAATGTCTCCACAACTATTTTTTTATTATTATTATTTTGAAGTTTTGGCTCATATAGCAGTAACAAACTGATTTACAATGGGATTACTTTGATGCTTCTAATGACTTTCCAAAATTAATTTGCCACAACATTGAGTAGAATTAATTTGAAAGCAAATCCAGCAGTGACAATAATATAATTATATGGGATTTTAAACTGCTATATTATATTGGGTCAATATAATCTTGATGATCTTAAAATCTGGAGGAGGAAATAACAGTGTTGTTTGTCTGAGGGCTCAGTTGCTGCTAATGCTTCTGCTCAGCAGAACTTCCTATGTGCAGAGAGCATCACACCCCCACCCAACCTGCTCAGATAACTGGAGGAGATCTGGTTGAGATTTCTGTCCCATTTCCTTCACTTTAGTCCTGGTTTTGCCAGCAGGAAATTCTTTTGGCAATGGCAAGAAGCTGGTCTTAGCCTGGAAGGTTTAAATGTGTGTTCTGCAAGTATTTCTCTGGTAACTCCATCTTTATACCTCAGGTAAACCTGACTGGGATCTCAGGACAAAGAAAGGCAAGGCTCTGACTGCATGGCTGAATTTCAAAAGTCTTCTGCAAACAACAGAGCTCCTCAAGCTTCTCACAGAAAGGTCATAAAAGCCTTTCTCTGGGAAAATCTTAAGCAACATAAATAGACAGGAGGCTCCTGACTGTAAAGGTGTGTGTGCACACAGAAAACGTGAGCCAGGGACCAGGCACATGAACGTGCAGCTCCCAGAGATAGAGTTGCAGGGTGGATTTGTCCTAACACCTTTACCTACAGACTTTACCCTTGACATCTTGTACTCCAAAGTTTGGAAAATAAAGGGCATTAGGCTTTTTTTATGAGTTTGGGAAGCTTTAGATGGACAAGATACCAACACTGTAAAATAATGCATCTGAGAACAGCAAAATGGTACTGAGAATTGTTTTTCAGAGCTGGAAAGAATACATCTCATCTTCCTATTGTGAGAAAGGATGAGTGATATATGTTATTTCCAACCCCCTCTTTAGTAGCTTTTAGTGCCCCTAATTGTGCATCTTGTAATGCAAAGTAAAAGCGAAGTCCTGCCACGGAAATCATCTCACCAAATCCAACCACTTCCATTTATATGGCTTAATCTTTACTCAGCAGATCCTGCTTAAGTTTCAAAGTGCAGAGTGAAGTAAATCTCCTTTTTAAAGGCTGTAGTCCTTCACTTGCTCTCTGTGGCTGAGGAACAGCCTTCCATGTGGGGTGGAATCTCTCCTCTGCTACACTGAGCTGCTCCAGAAGGCTCTGAGAGCAAATTCCCTCTCAGTAATTTCTGAAGGAGAGGTTTCCAGCTGTGAGGCATGTTTGCTTGTGTTATATGAGCACCCTAATTGCTCCACAAAGAGCATTATGTTCTCATACCCAACCTCTGAGAAAAATTACAGTGATGCTGTGGTGATAAAAAGGGAGTGAGCAACAATCCCAAGAAAATCAAATTCAACAAGCCACTCTTGCTGTAGCCAGCTGTGCAATCTTAGTCACAGCCTTGACTTTCACATACCTCATTTAGAGAGAGCAAAAAGCTGGGTTCCCTGTATATTGCTGTAATAATACATAATAATGCCCCTACACAACCCTTAAACTTGCTTTCCTTAAAGCCTCCATCTGCCTTCTAATTTGCCTTTTCTTGGGAAAGCAGAAAAAACTTTCAATTGGTATGAGACATCCTTCATCATGTCCCATTTTTTTCATTAGGAATGCTTGACAAGCTTAAATTCCAACATCAAAATAACAGTTAGCAAAGAAATAACTAGCTAAAGAACTACACTTTTGTTCTTTGTTTTTAGGAGGCTTCCTTTTCATGTTGTTTGATGGCAATAAAAAACTCCCAAACAAACAAAAACCCAAACCAACAAAAATAAAATCCTCAAACAAAAAACTCTCATAATTAAGGCTTCTGCAGTGTCATGGTAGCCCTGTAGGATTTACCTGTAAGAGTTCAGCACTGCTCATTAATTCCAATTCTCAGGCTGTTAAATACAGCTAAGCTCAGTGCAGGATTACAAATTTAGACAGGGAGAGAAAACCAGGTCCCTGTTCTTTACAAGAGCTCATATTTTTATTTATTTTTAACACACTTCCCTGTATATACAATAACTCCTGAGCTATTTCCATCTCTCTGACTCAATGCCTGTGTCAATCATGAGCCAAGCATCTCATCCACAAAAGTCTTCCCCTGACATTAATTCCTGATGTGGTGAAAACACACTGAGGGGATTTTGTAAATAGTTATTTACCAGAATCTCCAATTAACACATCTCCTATTAAAACATGATCATTTGCATCCATTTCAAAATTATCTGTCTAGGTAGAGCTTCACTGACCTGTCTGGAGACTGAAGAAGACAATAT
>WBNQ01021126.1:0-15801 GCA_013401375.1 Spizella passerina | reverse complement strand
ATACCAAAGTATGATTCTCAACACCCTAAACCATTCCCTGCTCTGCCCCTGGTGCTCAATCTCAGCTCTGCAGAGCTCCAGGTTGCTGCACACAGTTTGATTTTAGAGCAGTGAGTCTCCAGATGCTGGAGGTGACATGCTCTCTGCCTAGGGGATTAACCAAAGGGGAAGTGGATCTGAATATCCTGGGGAAGCAGAGTTCTATTGACTCTGTGAATCTCAGAGTTTCTCATGCATTAAAACAGGAGTTTTATCCAGCAGCAAAATGAGATCAAGATCTCTCAAGGGAGCATGGAAACTCCTGCACCTCATTTGAGCATAAATAACACGATAATCATCACATCCTCCTATAACTGCCTGTATTTAGATTGAAATCAGGGAAAAAAATGTAATTATAGATATACAGATCTACAGCTTACAATATATGGACATTTTGCTAATACTTTCCAATGAGATATTCTGATCCAGAGACAATTAAAAAAAAAAAAAACCAACAAAAATTCTATTTGGGTTGCCATGTTAAAAATATATATATTGTTGCTTTCACTGTTTTAGAACTTATCAGAAAAAAATTACATCAATTTTATGCAAAATATGTGACATTATTTAAAAAAAGGGTAATTGGAAAATGTTGAATGAATATCTTGAACCAAGAATGTTTAATTCAAAATTAATGATGCAGCATATATACTAAGAGATGTTACTCCTCTCTGCCAAAATCTGATTTTAAGTAACCCACGCTTTTAGTCCTATATGTTGTGACAGCAAATTAAATATTTCTCCAAAACTAAATTGCTTAATGAGTTCAATCTAAACATGCAAAATATTTACTAAATTTATATTCAATCACTTCCATACAAATATACTCAAATATTTCAGTATAATTATTTTAAAATGGGATTTAATTTAGTGGTTTTCTAAAACTGCAGATGTATTTTTCAGAAAGGATGATGCTAAGGTAACACACATATTTTTATCTCTTCCAGTTTTTCTTTCCTAGAAAAGATATATATTCTATTTCCTGGTGAAACTGAAGTCTTTCACAATCAAAATAAATTAATTTGAACTGACTTATTTCCATGAAGTATCATCAGAGCACAATAATATTTGTTGTATGTTGTGCTCTGTAACTATGGACCTGCTCTCAGTGGGACACCAAGAAACCTCACCCCAAGAAACTTTCAAAGAACTCCTTCACCCCTGAATTTAATTAACGCCTCAAGTAAGGGACCAAAATATATTAATATACTTATTTGGTAAATATATGAAAAAATAATTCATTCTGTATGGAGCAGCAAATTAAATAACCCTTATGACTTATTAAGGAAAAAATATCTTCTTGTGCCTGTCTCTCTGATACACATCAGAGATTTCATGGGATGGTGCCAAGATTTCCTCCTGTATGTGACTGTCAGTTTAGCAATTACCGCTTAAGATAAAATGTTTTGGTTCATAAAATGATTGGATCCAAGCTTTAATTTGAAAAGCCTTCATATGGTGCTGTACTTCTCTTTTCTATGAATTAGTGCAGCTTTAATTGTATCAGTATGATGGCAGGGGATCCACGAGAAATCCCTTCTTAGACCAACAGAAAACCAATTCTATTTGAGAGAGAGAAAAAAATCTATTAACAGACACCCAGTGCTTTCACAGGATTGATTCTTTTATGGAGCGCCGGCACTTTTGGATGACCTGGCAGCAACAAAATCAAGGTGGTCTGTGCTATTTGACAGTTAGACAATCATTTATTCACACAGGCCTGGTAAGCCCTTTCTGAACTCCTGCAGGAGGAGAACTTCAATTAAGAGTGAAGAGTAAGTTGTCCCTGATGTTATTAAAGGCAGAATAAAAGCAGGAGAGGCTGCCCACCTCTCCTGTAATCTCAAGTTCTCAAGATATGACTCACAGCCCTCTTTTTCCAAGAGTCACCCCTCATGCATCACCCAAAACTTTGCTGCCCCTGCACAGCCCTGGAGGGCCGGATTCCAACCCCTCCAGCTGAGTGCTTCAGCCATCCCTGCAAGAAGGTGGCGCTGCAATAAAAAGGAGGAAAACAGAGAGGTGTCTCTGTTTGTCACAAGGAACTGTGCTCAGTGAACAGGGTGGGAAACCTTCAGACTACTTGGTTTAAAAAGATAGAGGCGGCAGAAGTCACAGATCTTCCATCCCTTCTCTCCTCTCCTTCTTCCCACCCCTGTACAATGCAAGTCACCTCCATGAGGAGGACACAGACAGGGAGTGCTCACAGTGCAGGTGGGTCACATTTGCAAACCTTGTTCTTGTCCCCTCGATTTCATGTTTTCTCATTGTTCCAATTATGGCAGAGCTCATTTAGAATGCAAGCTCTGCACTGGCTCCAGCTCTGTGCTGAGCCCTCGCTGCTGGAGTGGGCCATGTGATGCTGCTGCTGCTGCAATATTAGCACATGAAAATGGCTTTTTGGCAAACAGCTAAATCAGACACAAAGCATGCTATGCACAGACTGTAATTATGGCTGCATACTTTTTCATCATGGAGTGAAAAAATTTAGAACAGTATTTACTGTTGTAATTAAACTGATTCCCCCAAGAACTACAATGAACTTTAGGAGGTGATAAATAAACACAGCAGCAAGCTGTTCCTTTGAGATTTACACTCTGATGATAAGATCTCATGAGTTCCTGGAGAGAGGAGAAGAAGGTAGGTTCATAATTTATCTTCTTCAGACCTGGTCCAAAACCTATTAGAGTCATTAGAAGTCTTTAAATTGATTTCGCACAAAGTTCATTCTAAAGTAATTTTATTCTTGAAATACAGGTTTTAATTTTCTAATGTTAAAATTAAGCCAGAAATTGCTTATCATTTCCCTTTGAAATAAAGGGTTTAATATTTACTTTAGATAAAAAATGATTGCAATATTTTTCACACACATTTTCTGTAAAGAAGCAAAAATATTTTATGACCAACAGCAAAGATACTTTTTATAGATCTGCAAAACAAGCATCAAGAAATATTCAAGAGAACTTGGAGTGTATATAACTGGACACAGCTTTTTTTCTAAAAAAAGTTCACATTTAAACAAGAGGGTCAGAGTTCTCCTTTCTAAATGCTTATTTAAAGGTCTATTTCTCTCTTCATGCACATGGATGCTGTGGTTTTCTCCAAGCAGCAGAGAAATGAAACATTCATCAGTGCCTTATAAGCCTGGTAGTACTGCCTGTGACCTTTGGGCTCTTGAAAAGGAGAGGAGAGGAATGCAGAGCTGGTTCAGGGCTGGGAGCTCACCCTTTGATTCCTGTGCCTGTAATGACAATGTTTATTTCACCTGCTGCCCATTTGGGGAAAAATTCCTGAAGAGGAAAAATAATCTGTCAGCTTTATGGCTGAAACAGATGCAAATATGCTGCAAGCATCAAGGTGGCTGCCTATAGGAGGGTGAGAAATAATTTGTATCCTATTATTTAATTTGATTGCCAGAGTTGTGTTTCCCCATTCTTTATTCAACTTCTGTATTCAGTGTGTCTTTTATAAAATGAATTTTCTTTACAGCTTTCTCCAGCACATTTAATCCAACAGTCATACTGCCAGTTGTATGGAGTAAGAAGTATCCAGCTCCTCCTTGAGAAGACAGAGNTGCCTATAGGAGGGTGAGAAATAATTTGTATCCTATTATTTAATTTGATTGCCAGAGTTGTGTTTCCCCATTCTTTATTCAACTTCTGTATTCAGTGTGTCTTTTATAAAATGAATTTTCTTTACAGCTTTCTCCAGCACATTTAATCCAACAGTCATACTGCCAGTTGTATGGAGTAAGCTCCTCCTTGAGAAGACAGAAAACATGAAAGGTGTCTCTGCTTTTGGGAACTGCTGCTTTCTCATTTGCCCAGCAGCTCTACTAAAACCATGGCAGTTTATAATATTATCCCATGGCAGTGGGATCCCAGCTCAGCTCTTAGTCAATAAAAAGTGAAGGAGGTGCCCAGGATGGCTTCTGGCCTAGTAATTCCTGCATCTGGTGCCTACAGGTAAAGTTTATTTCAACAATTTCCCAATGACTTGGGATTCTTCCTGTAGTGCTGGGGGCCTCTTGCATCAGGTTACAGAGACAAGGAAATCTCACCACAGCTCAGCAGTGATATTTGTACAGAACACTGTCACCATGGGAAGAATAAAAGGTGACTTGGGAGAGGGAAGAGTGGATGAGGGTGAGAGCATGAAACCTGGGATTTCACAGATTCTTGCTCAGGTCTCTTCTATAGAGATGAGTATATGGGACTCCATCTGACCTTAACCAATGGAAAAAGGAAATCCTCTCTCAGGATCATTTTATGCTGTTTTGTAAGCTGTAATAGTCAAAAAGGTGGATGACATCAGAGTGGCTGATTATCTGGTGGTGTGAGGCCACAGTAAAAGTGAAATTTTCCTCCTTGAATCCATGCATCTGGATTCAATGCAAAGACAGAGAGAGCATAAAATCTAAGGAAGGATTAGTAGGCAAGTGGTGAATGTGATGTCCTACCACAGTTGTGATTTAAGCAGATCCCAGAAAAAGGAATTATGGATCAGCATAAATCAAAAGAACCCAAAAAGTTTGCAACTCTCATGCAGCTCAGTTGCATGGATAACTTGACAGCTGGAGATAGTCTTTATTAAAGCTGAGGCAAAGAGAGAAACCTGGGAGGGACCAAACCTGGGGGCTGGAGTCTGCAGGAGTGCCTGAGGGTACCCACCCTGGCAGCAAGCACTGAAGGACTGGAGTTGTGCCCAGTTGCTCACAGAACACCTTTGGCTCCCATACATTTGTGGCTTAACCAAGAGAAAATTTAAATTTCAATGTAAATTTGTCTTTCTATTTACATTGCTGTAACGTGCACTACTGGTTATTTTTTAACATTGGAGATGAAAACACTCTAAAGAAGCCATGTTTAAAAGACCACAGCATGCTTTGGAGCTTTGGGAAGGTAGATAAATGTTTTTCATAGCCTTTAAAATGGAGCACAGAGGATAATTAATAGAGACACTGAACCTGCAATAGTTGAGAATAGAAGATAGGTCTCCTATAGGACCACATAAGAACTATTACTACTTTCCAGCAAAGATAAACTTTTAAAGCACTCCTCATTTTTTATTGTTTACTCTGAGTGTTTCTCAAACCAGCCTCATTTTCAAGATTCATTTCTGCAATTGCTTTCAGCATGCCCATTTTCTGTACACGGGAAGCAACACCTCTGTCGCTTTTTGCCCTGTACAATGAATAAAGGATCTTTAGACTTCCTCACCCCAGTTCCCTTGGCTCTAGGTGCTTATGTGCTGTGGAACAGGAAACAAGAAACTTTGTAAGAGGGCATGGCCAGTAGATGAGGGCCATTTTCTTTTGGTAATTAATATGCCATAATCTTTTCACAGCTCTCTACCAATAATGCAGTTCATGTCACATCCATCAATATGCCCTATACTCTATTATAAAGAACTTATGCTGACATTAATAATGCACATACTGATAATGCTTTGGATTCCAAAGTGTCCTAAAGCATTTCACTAAGCACTGCCCCACCCTGGAAGTGAATCCAGCTCCCATCTGCAAGCAGATGGTGACAACACCATTTGCAGGGTCAGTTAACATACAAAGGATGTAAAAAATGCAAATGCATGTGGGATGTACCACAGGATCTAAGCAGCATTGTAGCAGAGCTGATTTCTGAGGCTGCCAGCTGACAGGACAGCCCAGTGGAGTGAACTGAGGGGAGACAGCCTTGGCCCAGCAGAGAGGGCCAGTGTGGGTTCTGCCTCAGGGGAACGCTGCCTTTAAAGAGCAGCTGGAACAGGACTTGAAGAACTGAGCATTTGTAAAGAGATAAAATAAGAAGATACACTCATAGCAATGAATTGTTAAAATTCCCATTTTCTTGGCTGCTCACTTCCTAACCCTACTGAATTGGTCTGTCTAACCATCCTGCTTGTCCTGAACAGAAAATCTATCAAGTTGATAAATATTATCCCGTTTTTCCTGGTTTTGTTTGTTTTTTGTTGTTTGCTTGTTTTTTGTGTCAATACTTATATTTTCATATCTATAAACTGTTTGTCTTGTGTATGCTCTGACCAGAAATAATAACCCCACAAAAAGAACCAGAGCTTATATCTGAACCAATCAACACCTCACAGATCTTACAAATAATTAACTTTTCTTATGACACTTTTATCTTACAGTCTAAAATGTGATTCTACAAAGATTTCACATAAATAAGAACTGCAAATATAAGTAGCACTGTATAAAGAATGGCTGTACTTGTAGGGACACCCAATAAAATAGATACTTTTGACATTGAATTGTGAATTGTTATTTAATCATTCAATTGATTTAATGTAGGAGTATGAAGTGATGACTGAGAAAAATCTCCACTGTGTGAGTGGAAAAATGAGTCAATGGAAGTGGCAAAACTGACAGGCTGCATTCAGAGGTTAATGCCAATGGAGAGGGTTTTGTCACATTAAAATTTGGGACACAAACTTTGCAGAACAAGGTATAATGAGGGAAGCCTGATTCTGATTTTCTTTATTCCAAAGCAAGAAGTGCCTTACAGAAGTAACTTCACATTCCCACTGGCTGGTCATTTAAGTGGACAAAATAGGCACAAATCAATTATTTATTNAAGCCAATGGACAAGGGGAAAAAACCCCAGCATATACAATATTTGACAAAGGTTACTTGCATTTTGAATATGTCTGGAATTGATTTTTAGTCTCCCAAATTATTTTATTTTTTCATTGCATCTAGATGTATAAAATAATAAATGGCTCAAGTAAAATATTTATTTTTCTGACCTATAGTAAAAAATTCAGCATGAGCTCTTAACATCTCTCAGCTTGTGTGTGAGAATAAAAGGTTTAAATCAGGTCCCCTGCCACAGCAGCACCCAAGCAAAGCCTTGTTGAACTTGGTGGTTTGGAGTAAGGTTTGGATGAGACGAACTACTGAGACCACTTCCAACCTAAATTATTTTATGATTCTAGTTGCTTACTCTATTTCTCAGCTTAAGCAATAATGTACTTGTTGTTCTTTTATTTCTTATTAAAAGTAAATGAAGTCAATATTTCCCTCAGTCCAAAGCTGAGTTTCATACAGGAAGGGTGAGGACTCTCTGGTAAATGCTCTGTCCATACAGATCCAACAGAACAAATCAAAGCTGAGCTGCCATTTAAATTTAATCAGAACAAATTCCAAAATCAAAGATGGGTTTTTTATAGAGTCAAGACTAGTGTGATTTTGGTGTTTAGACAGCAGCTTTTCACACATGCCTTGTTTGAAAGAGATTCCTGCAACGTGGATTTATCTGTATGCATTTCACCAATAATTACTTATCGTGAAAATTTACTCTTCTCTTCCTGTTAAAGAAAAATAAATCTACTCTCCTTCAAACCTGATGGTGAAAAAAAGCCCTTCAAGGTCTAAGAACAACCAGTTTTCTGCTACTGAATCTCAGCCATTCTCACAACTATTTTTGGAATTCAGTGGACTTATATACTCTTTTGGCAGACTTTATTTAAAACTTATTAAAAAGAAAAAATAAAAGCCTTATTTTGCAAAATGGGAAAAGATATATTGTCAAACTCTCACATTTCTGCTTGTGGAAATTCTCTGATCACCAACCAACATAAAATATCTTTCAACGGGCAATTTCAGAATCTGGAAGCAGCTGAACCATGCTAACAATGAATGCATGAAAAATCCAAAAAGATTTACTCAGCTTGTTCCTCAGTTGAGTAAATTAGCCCAAACTTAAGTCATTGATAAGCCAGTGACACAGTTTTTGCAAAGAAGTTGCCTTATTTATTCAGAAGTTAGAAGNATACTTTTGACATTGAATTGTGAATTGTTATTTAATCATTCAATTGATTTAATGTAGGAGTATGAAGTGATGACTGAGAAAAATCTCCATTGTGTGAGTGGAAAAATGAGTCAATGGAAGTGGCAAAACTGACAGGCTGCATTCAGAGGTTAATGCCAATGGAGAGGGTTTTGTCACATTAAAATTTGGGACACAAACTTTGCAGAACAAGGTATAATGAGGGAAGCCTGATTCTGATTTTCTTTATTTCAAAGCAAGAAGTGCCTTACAGAAGTAACTACACATTTCCACTGGCCGGTCATTTAAGTGGACAAAATAGGCACAAATCAATTATTTATTGTAGAAGCTGTGACTTCCAAAGGGAGACTTGTATCACTGTATGTTTGTTTTGTTTAAATAGGAGAGTAGAAAAGATTCACCATATTTTCTGAGAGTTTGTTGGAAGATGGAAAAATGACAAACTGTGAAAAAAGCTTTTTTTTTCATTAATAATGAAGCTGGAGTCCATAATCCAGAGTTTTGAGCCTTTAATTTACAATTTAACTGGCAGCTCAAACATCCGGATAAGACAGCAACTGAAATAACATTTTACCTAAAGGCTTATCTCTTCTATCAGAAAGGGTATGAGGAATTAATTCTAAGTTTATCCTATGAGATCACAGAGGGCAAAGCTAGAGAGATATGCTGGATTAATCCTCCAATATCTTAAAAGCAAAACACATTGGAGAAGCCAATGGACAAGGGGAAAAAACCCCAGCATATACAATATTTGACAAAGGTTACTTGCATTTTGAATATGTCTGGAATTGATTTTTAGTCTCCCAAATTATTTTATTTTTTCATTGCATCTAGATGTATAAAATAATAAATGGCTCAAGTAAAATATTTATTTTTCTGACCTATAGTAAAAAATTCAGCATGAGCTCTTAACATCTCTCAGCTTGTGTGTGAGAATAAAAGGTTTAAATCAGGTCCCCTGCCACAGCAGCACCCAAGCAAAGCCTTGTTGAACTTGGTGGTTTGGAGTAAGGTTTGGATGAGACGAACTACTGAGACCACTTCCAACCTAAATTATTTTATGATTCTAGTTGCTTACTCTATTTCTCAGCTTAAGCAATAATGTACTTGTTGTTCTTTTATTTCTTATTAAAAGTAAATGAAGTCAATATTTCCCTCAGTCCAAAGCTGAGTTTCATACAGGAAGGGTGAGGACTCTCTGGTAAATGCTCTGTCCATACAGATCCAACAGAACAAATCAAAGCTGAGCTGCCATTTAAATTTAATCAGAACAAATTCCAAAATCAAAGATGGGTTTTTTATAGAGTCAAGACTAGTGTGATTTTGGTGTTTAGACAGCAGCTTTTCACACATGCCTTGTTTGAAAGAGATTCCTGCAGCATGGATTTATCTGTATGCATTTCACCAATAATTACTTATTGTGAAAATTTACTCTTCTCTTCCTGTTAAAGAAAAATAAATCTACTCTCCTTCAAACCTGATGGTGAAAAAAAGCCCTTCAAGGTCTAAGAACAACCAATTCTCTGCTACTGAATNTTGAGTAAATTAGCCCAAACTTAAGTCATTGATAAGCCAGTGACACAGTTTTTGCACAGAAGTTGCCTTATTTATTCAGCAGTTAGAAGAGCAGACAGTCCTATCAACACAACTGTATAAGATGCAGCATTTTAAGAGTTTTGAGAGATCAGGAAAAGTTGATTTATTTGATTTATTTGATTAGATTTTTGACTTATGTATTAGAGGCTTAACACTATCTCTCAGAACTGGGAAAGAAATGCTGGTGAAAACCTGGTGTTCTTCCTCAAATAGACAGCCCTGCTTTTTGCACAGTTAATGTGTTCTACTTTTCAGAATCCGTTGATACTCTGACTTTTTGTCAATTGTAAATATTTAATCAAGACTAGAAATTCAAGAGATATTATGGCATTTTATTTTTTTCTCCCCAAATTTCTGTATTATTCACATAAATGGAAAGACTGAGCAGTCCAGCCATTTTCACACTAGATCCATTCAACCCTGATTAATGCAGGTGTTTTGGAAACTGTTACCCTGAGAAGATTCACAGCATTCACTGGTTCTCACTCCTCCTTTCAGCCTTGGAAGTGTCTGTGAGCACGGACACAGTTTGTGAAATATAAAAAAAAAAAAGAAAAGTGGCTACTTAAGCTGAAAGGTTAGTTCTGACACAACTTTAGGGCACTATTTGTCTACTACTGAAAAAAACACTTCACAAGCAATACTTCTATTCCATAACATAGGGGCAGATTATTCTGGACCACACATATAATACCTCAGAGTTACCCAGACTTAAAATGAGCATTCTAGAATATGTTTATTTTATCTGTAGTACAGTTGTCCCAGCCTGTTCTCTGTCCTGCTTTGAGACAAACACCAAGGAACATTTTGCTTGGTTAGACCAAATATGAGGATTTGGGGTATATCTGTTTCCTGGAACACAGGTAATTACAAGGATTTATTTTAAAATCATGCACTTTTTGCTTATTTAATGCCTTGATTTTCCAATGCAGCAGTGTGATGTTGAAGTGCTCAGTGTGTCAGTGGCACAGGACAAAGGTCCATAGCATGTTTTTACTTCATCCACATTATGTAACAACTTCAAATGTAAAGGGATTATAGGATTATTTCAAAACCACACAAGGATTGAAACACTGCTCTGTGGCAGAGTTAATGCTCACACACAAATAGCTGGGCTTAAAGGCACCCCAGAAGAGAGACACAATTAGAGCACTGCAAGGGACTGAAGACTCCAGCTAAGCCTGACAAGGGACACATCCCCACAGCACAGAGCAGCATCCATTCCCTCCAATACCAGCCCCACCACGACAGAAATGTAGCGGAAAATTATGTCAACTTCGTCTTGATACCATCTATACTTTTTCCTTCGCATATCACTTGCAGAAAAAAAACCAAAAACCAACTTCAATTAACATAAAGGTGTAGTAGATCCAAGTAACCAATGACAATGTCTCCTAACAATGAAAATTTACCTTTTCCTAGGCTGAAAGATTCACACATGACTGCTAATATATTTTCTTGGTCTGCCTAATTTTTTACTTGTCCTGAATTAGTTTTCCCTAGTGTGATGGTGTTGGCTTTGCTTTGTTTCTCCATTAAAAACAAGCTACCAAGACTTTTCTTCTTCCGAAAAAAAGCAGAGCCCCACTAAGAGAAAGGCTGCTGCTGTGGACAGCACACTCTCCTGGCTGGACACGCTGCACAAACTTCAGAGGAAGTTTGAATCAGCCACAATCTTTGCCATTTCTTCACCTTCTATAGGCCATCGACACAAAAATCCATTCTGTGTTTCAAGCAGGGAGTGCTTAATGTTGGATGATTAAACTGTTGCAGGAGCTACGTGACAAATCTACATGTCCAAAACGTGCTGCAGGTGCAGCAGACAAGANGAGATGCAAAAATTTTCCACTGTCATTTTCAACTGCAGCTTCTGTTGTTAAACCTATTAATCTTGATCTACAGCAAGATCGAAGTGAAAGGACACCTCAAAGGTGGCCCCTGTTCTTGAGATGGGCTAAGCCCTTGTCCAGAAGTTGTGCAGTACCACAGCACCCGGTGTGTAACAGCATTTCTCATTCTGTACCACACTATGGAATTAAAGGTGCTGTTCATTACTCACAATAGAAAAAGGCAAATCCTAAGAGACAAGAAGAGGGCTGAACATGGATACAACCCAAATGATGATGAAAAAAAAATTGCTGGCCAAGACACAGATTGTTTTCTTCTTCTTTTTAAAAGGGAGCGCTGGAATGTTGGCACAAACTCCAAAGATGCCTGTGCTGAGGTGTGACTGCCATCAACAAATGAGTCCAACCTTGTCTCTGGGGAAGTTGACAGCAAAATTCCTGTTTGTCTTCAGTGGAACAAATTCATTACTGATATAAGTTCATTAATACAGTGACTAAAGCTGTCTGGGCAAAGAATGGCTGTGGGGATTCAAAGGAGAAAGCAAGATGGATCAAAACAGATGTAAAATACTGTAACTTTAAAGCACGAAATTAGGTGCATACTTACTCTCCTAGGATTGCACCCTCATTACTGAAAGCAATATTTAAATCCATAAGAGAGTGGAAAAGGCTGGATTACTCTGTGTGACACGGAACTAATATTGTCTTTTGAGCTTTTCCCTTTAAAAAAAATTAAGTTGACAGCTCCACCGTCCCTTTTGCCAAAATTTATGATACAATTTGCTGAATTATATAAAGCCCTAGCAAGAAATGACACATGTGGGATGACTTTTTATTTGAAATTGTGTTTCTTATACCAAGGTTCATCAAGCTGTTTCATATTTACTCCTCTGATTAATGATATGTCAGAATTCTAATTCTAGCACCAATTTATTGCTTGTTGGCAATTGGAGAATGAAATAGCTATGTAGGCAACATGCAATATTGATTTTTATCCATCTTCTTTGAGCTCCAGTAAATGATTCCCAAATGTGCTTTGTTGTTGCAACCTAACTAAATATTACAGTCTTTTTCCTATCATCCAGTAATGCTGTTACTGATGTAGCATATTCCTTAAAGAGCAACAGTCTGCTATGATTTGATGTCAGGTGGGCTAAATTATAGGTTTTCTATTTAAAAATTGTTACTATTCAGTTATCTCACTCACAGACACAGATCACGTCTTCCAAAGGTTATTGGATATTTGTACGTTTTTGTAAGTGTGCTGAATAAAATAATAATAAAGAATAAGTGTGCTTTCAACCATTTTAATATGAAATTTAGTGTATTTAAGGTTACTCCATGCAGAAGAGCAGAGATTGGAGATCATGCAAAATTTGCAAACTTGCCTCATGTATTTTGGAGTTGGGTCCATCATAACACCCTTCTGACCAGTGATGGCTTTACCCTGTAGAAGGCAGCCCTATAGAATTAAAATCCCTTCAAAGGCAGCCTCAGCAGCAGGTTTTGCACTCATGTTGTCATGTTCCTCTACATAGATTCAGAGCATGAACTTTTCTGTGAGACAAGGAGAAATGACTATTTGTGCTTGAGATAAAATTATTTGTAAGAAAGCTTTCACATCCTATATAAAACGAGGAAAGGAAGTTGATCATAATCTTGATTAGGGAAGGGATGAACATTTTAATTGGGAATGATGCAGACAGAGCAGGGAAAGCAAGAGCAGCTCCTGGTAAAAGGTGTGGTGCACACATGCTGAGTGATGGAAAGGTGCTGCTGTGGCAGGACTTGTTAGACACTGTGTGCAGGAAGAGAAGAAATTTGACTCTATTTCTGGCCAGTACTAAAATTCAACAGATAAAGAAATGTGTTCAGCATTATGTCTAAGATTGTAGTAGCCACATACTTTGTGTAATTCTAGATCTACTATGATATGGGAAAAGTAATTTGAAAGGAGAAGAGAAAGATTTAGAATGTATCTACAGCCCATATTTTCTAAAGCTTGACTTTCAGTGCTCTTTAAGCAGGCAAATAATGCCTAGGGGGATTTTTTTAAAGCCTCTCTTTCTGGATTTATGTGTCTGAAAGATGTTCAAATCCCAGTGACTACCTGTCTTTGAAAATATGGTTCTTAGCTTCAAGATAACGCCAGATGTACCAGCCTTCAAAATTTTCCTCCTCTGGATGCTCTGGTGCTTATGTGATACAACTTTTGTACATATTTTCTTCCAACAAAACATTTCAATTTTAGTTTAAAAACAGACTCGAGCCCATAGAGACACATTTCTGACTGCAGAAGGCTGGGCACACAGCCAGTGCAGAGTGGAATTGTGCATACAACACAGGTTCAACTTTTCAGCACAATAACCTAGGCTTCTTCCTGGCTGAGGGCATGATAATCAGGAGCATCATCATGAAGGAAAATTCAGAAAGTTGACAATAAAAGGGATTATATTTCAAGTCTGTGCTGGTTCATGACAGGTGTGAGAAGCTGGCCCAGCTTCTCAGTTCCTTGTACCAAGTTCATCTTCTTTTCCACCCCACTCAGGAATGCAGTTGGTTTCTGCAGGCTGCCCTTCTTTTTCCCATGCAGAGCACCTCGTCCTGTTCTGAATACTAAGGTGTCTTCTATTCCATAGCACCTTTCAACCCAATCCTTATTATCTATAGAGGATATGATAATGTCTTTGGTCTTCAGGAACCTCTCAGCCTTATTCTCTGTGAAAATTAAATGTTAGGGCAGGAGATAGCAGCCACCTACATTATGGAAGCATGATGTCACAGCTTGTTAGTCTTTGAAGAAGGCCCATTAGATAATCCAGTGTCTCAGGGTTTTATCCAAGGCCCACGGAATTGAATGAAAAACTCATGTGAATATTCTTACATCTGCCTTAACTGACTCCTTGTAATTGTTTTAAATCCTAAAATTTAAAGCTTAGTTAATAAATAAGAAGTTAAAACTGTAATATTTTCAACAGATCATGACTTACTACAAGTGAAAAAGCTGCGAATTGAACATTGAAGCAGATTGTTCCTCTAGGTTTTGCCAAGCATTGTTTTGTTTGCTTTTTCTGGTCATATCTGCACACCCTCATCTCTCTTCTCATGTCCTCTAGTGGAGTGTATCTTTGGTTTTGTGACTTGGAACAAAAGTAGTGTGCCATGAAAAAAACAAAATAAAGAAAACCAGCAGATTTCCTTCCTAGCTTATTGTTATGTTGCACCATGTCATGCAACAAAAGAATGAAAATGAGACAGACAAGAAAACGACAATCCAGGTGGCAGAATTATTTTTTCTCTTTACTTTTGAGAAGAAAACACAGCAGAAAGTCTTATTATTATAGGAAGGTTGAGTGATTTATTAAAAAAAGCTTGTTATCAACACAAGACAGCCTGTTACTGGTGAGCTACATATTCCTCACAGCTGAAGTGTGAACAAAATTGGTGAGGCCAATTATAGCAAAAGTCTGATACATACAGACAGCAGAAACATCTCTTGATCAAAGACAAGTTGGCAGAAATATTTTGTGCCTTAGACCTTCGCTCATCACAAGTGGCAGAAGAGATCACAAATGAAAGGCTCTAATGTGGTAATAGCATTTTTCATGCTGCTAATGCAACATCTTGGGCCTGTGCTTCTGCCAGGACAGGCAATGACCCCACCTTCAGCCCAAGGAATGCCCTTTCCCAGTGTCACAGCAGCAGCAAATCTTGCCTCTTTTGAGCTCCTAGCGACTGTACTTCTTTTGCTGGCTGAGAAGTATGCACAGAGATAAAACCCCAATCATACCACTGACATTTCTCTGTGCCTGTGTCATTTCTTTAGCTCTGTATGTTGTTTATTTTATTTTTTCCCAGCAGAAGTCAAATCTCATTTGGCTTATCAGTCTATCAACCAGCCCAAGGGTTCCATACAGCTTACTGAAAGCTCAAGAGACCTTGAATTTAGCATCCACCCTGAAGTGTGAGAAGCTGGCCTAGTGCCCTGCCTCAGCTCCTTGTAGAAGGCCATCCTCTTCTTCA
Organism: Spizella passerina; assembly: GCA_013401375.1. Classification (NCBI taxonomy): domain Eukaryota; kingdom Metazoa; phylum Chordata; class Aves; order Passeriformes; family Passerellidae; genus Spizella; species Spizella passerina. Next base: position 491 of record WBNQ01021126.1, on the reverse strand, counting down.
TCCCACTCTATTAATGCAGTTGGTTTTCATAGGCTGCTCAAATTTTCTGCTTTCTAGGAAGGAACACTGTAATTTCTTCATAGTAAGAGGTCTTCTTTTAAATCTTTACATCTTGTCTGAGCAACTGAATCTCCTCTTCCTGTATCTTGGTCTCTGGTTTTGTCTCCAAACCCTCTGATCTTGATTTTGTCTCCTGTCCATCAATCCTGGCCCAAATGTTTATCCCCTGACTGCAACCCTCTGGGGTCAATAAAATCAGGTATTCACAGAACCTCAGACTCTATGGGAACACATTCTCAAAAATTCACAATTCTTAATCAATCCTATGGAACAATTACAAACAATAGGAAGATTTGTGGAGATTACCTGGCTCAAAATGAAGCAAATCCAACAAAATAGGTCTTAAAGGAGGCTAAAAAAAGAAAAAAAAGAAGGAATAAATAAAGAATAGTCTTCTTCAGCATCTAGATCTAGCATCTGAAATTGCCCAA
>WBNQ01021121.1:4098-21047 GCA_013401375.1 Spizella passerina | reverse complement strand
CACTGTTTAACTCTGCATGGCTATGTACAACACTCCCCACCTGCAGTCCTTGGGCTTTGAACCAGTATGTGTCAGAGCGCCACAGGATAAGAAATGCAGACATGCCAAATTCCATTTTGAGAGAAAAGAAAGTAAAAACAGTAGGAGAGTGTTTGGGCTTATTTGGGGGAGTCACTGGAGCTGTGCCTGCAAAGATCACAGCCCCAGACTTCCAGGCACTGGCCAGTGCCCAATGCCTTCTTGTTACTTGAACTAAACAGATGCATACTTTCTTACACAGGTCATTTTCTAAACTAACTACTTTAAGAAATTAAGCCCATGCCTTTCTATAAAATTGCAGCTCACCAGTTCTTCATTAATTATAACCAGTGGGGAAAGGAAACAAAATGGAACTTAAAGGAAATTTAATAAATATTTAAAGGGAGAAATCTGTGTTTACATCACACCATTCCTGCAGTTCTGATATCTGGTTTATTTCCACTTCAAACAATGTAAGATTATTCCTGCATCAGTATTTTGCCTTTCTTCAGTTACTCTGACAACCTCTTTTCCATCTATGAAGTTAAATTAAACGCAGGAAAATCCAACACTCTTCAGTATAAAATCTTCAGGTAGAAGCTCAGAATACTAAGGTTGTTAAAACTTGGCCCCTTTGTGCAGATTCTACTCTGCTGTTTTTAAGCATGTGAGTATAGTCTGTTTTTCCAAATAGCCTCTACAAAATTCAGGGTAGAGAACAGATGGTTNAGTGGAGTTCTTAACTTTGGAGCAATAAATTTCTTGTAATGTTATTAACTTTGCTCTTTTGCAGCAAAAATAGAAATTCCAGACCATATGGATTCTTGTTTGGGGCTAAAAGAGCCCTTGCTTACGCATGCTTAACTAGATAAGCCAATAAAGGAAAATATGAAATATATTTTGCCAGTCTATTTCAACGTAATTGTCTGGCCATGGAGGAGAGTGCAGATTGGAAATTCCACATTCAATTCTCAAATTCTGGCAGAAAGCATTTTCTACCTGAGGGAATGGTTCTTCAACTAGATCCTTATGCTGCTTTGCCCTGATAGTGATGAGAGCTATCCTATCTATTCTAGCATCCGATCTGGAAGAGGCCCTTAACATACCCAGTGGGGCAAGTACTGAAAAATGCTCCTCTTGGAAGTAAGTATGCTCTTGCTGTTCTGTGGGCCTCATACTGGTGGTATACATTATGGGAAGATGTGACAGAGGATACAGAACCCCCAGTGCAGGCTGAGATCTCTAGGCAAAATTTAGCTCAGAGCCCCAAAAAAGATTTTATTGAGCAAGCACAAGTCAAGGTTGGTACAACCTGACCAGATCAAGTCTAGAGAAAGCACCATCTGGCAAAAGAGCAATCTACCTGCCACATCAAGAACTTTTCTAGAAAGCATGCAGGTCTTCTCAATAACAACAAAGAATGTTTATTCTCCTGCACATATTACCAGAAAAGGCAGACCTTCTTGAGCTCAAACTTTAGATTCATATCAGCCCCAACCAGCCACATAACACAGAATAGTTCTCCTCCTCAAGATGTGAACTTTCTGGCAACTGAAAACAGCATCTCAGAGAACAGTGGCAGTCATATTGGAAGTATGACATAGCTAAAGAAACTACTCTTTCAAATAAAGGTTTTTCACAACTTGCCACTGGCAAAGTTTGTGTATTTTAATGACATTTGTTATACACAATTTACAGTATATAAGCAAAACAGTGAAGAGTTAGATACAGAAGTACATCTCAAAGTAAGTTTAAGCAAAGAAAAAATGACTGTCAGCTTTCATTAAATTAGACCTTGTATACGCTGATGCAGAGATAAGAAATCACCAGACTCATGGTCCACATTAATCAAGTGTTCCACTGACAATGTGTTCTATTTTCATCAATGTTTTGCAATATTCTCTGTGCAGCCTTAATGCACATAGTCCTTCTTACAGACATAAAACAAGCATCTTCCCAGTAAAGAAATATAGACTCTGCACAGAATTTGCTCCAAATTTCTCATAAAAAGGTTAAAGAGTTAAAGTCTCATAAAAGACTAGATCTCCTCAGGAGATCTAGTCTTCTTGTTTCAACTTGCATAGATTTTTAGAAATATTTTATCCATTCTAGAATAGCAATTAATTTTTTGATAAAATACATCAAGTGTCCCTCAGAATACATTCACACAAATATTTTGTCAATATTTTAAGCCAGCTGGGAGAGCACTGATTAAAAACTAGGTCAGAGTGATTCTCATAGAACTGGCCACATCAACTGAGATCTCAAACCCAAACTATCTGAAATTCTACTTTATAATTATGACAAAAAATCTGGACTTACACTATGACTGTACAATCAGGGGAGATCCAAGCCAAATTGTGCAGTGACACCCAAGAAAAATCAGGATATACTGTTTTGTGAAGCAGCAGTTACTTTCCTCCTTCTGAAATTAACAGTCAAGGAGTCAAAGTAGATGGAAAAGAGAATGCAGGAAAGGGCAGAAAGGCCTGCAAGGGCTGATTAACTGACAAGATATAAAGAACTTGATTCTTGTGAATTTGCGGCTGTTAAGTCATTCGGGTAAAGGTAGCCTAATTCTCCACAATAACAAATGCAACACTAAATTTTAAGGGAGCAAGAGTAATTTATTAGTGTGGTACAGAATGGTATAAACAGGATTTACTGGTAATTGCCTCAGAAAGGCCAAGAGTTTATGGGCATCAGAACCAAAATATTCTTTTCTTCTCAGAGAGTTAAACTGTCATAGCAGAATTTAGACAAAAGCATGTGGTGGCATAATGTAGAGACATTTGACCCATGACTGTGTTTCTTCACAGTGATGAAGTAGAGAATACCAGTAACTATCACAGGTCAGTTGGTGAGGAAGAGGTGTTACCCTGGCTCCTCTACTTGGCTCCACTGTATGCAGAGTCTCACTCTGACAGAAGCCTTTCCAGACAGCAGAGTCCACAGCTAAACCCCTCAGGTCACACTTCTTCATACACTAAGACAAACGATGTGACAACACCACATTCCTCTCTGGTCCTGCACTGGGCCAAAGAACACTTATAAACAACAAATAACATGGTCTGAAAACCTGCCTGAAAACACAACATACTAATCTGGATACATGGAATTGCAGTTAGAATAGAACCCTTATTGTTCACAAAACCCGAATGCCTGGAAAATAAATGTATTTTGTTTAAATTCTGTCCTTAGTTACAATGTCACCTGGACAAAAGTTTAGCTAAATTAAACAGTCTAAAGAAACATCTGTACTCTGCTGCAGTACCTCCAGAATATGCCAACAGCACCACTCTGTGGATGAACGGTGAATGTTCTGTAAACTCACAAGTTGCCTTTCCAAGCCTTAGATCAATCATGCTAAAGAAAAATGCAAATACATTTTTATATATACATATATATGACTGTTGCCGTGGTATAAACCTGGCCTCACTAGAATTTAATGAACTACCTTATTTTTACAGCAGTGTAATTGAGAGTATACACTGGCTTGCCCATGTCATGTATGCGGCATGCCTTCTACTTATTTCCCATAATTTATTTCAGTATTAGTGAGAGAGGCTGCATGTCCTGAATTTGTAACAGATGCCTTACACTGTACCAAAATGAGAACTTTACTCTGAATCCCATCCTAGATTTGCACCTGAAGTTCTCATTAGTGGTAGCTGCAGCAGAATCCATGAAAGGCAAAGTACAGTAGGAAATCAGCAAATTTAAATACTTAAGCCAATCTTCAACTGAATTCCCTGGATCTGCAAAATAGTGGGCTAAAAGGAACTTTTTTCCAGGTCTGGGAAGAAATGAGGGCTGAGACTAGGGGATGAAACTGTGGTCAACCATAGAGCTTCATCTTAGAGCCCATGTTCTTCAACATCCTGGACAAAGGACTGGAAGGGGTACTAAGTTCACAGATGATACAAAACTGAGAGGAGATGCTGACTCCCTTGAGGGCAGGGAGGCCCTGCAGAGAGACCTAAACAAATTAGAGAACCTGGGCAATCACCAACCATACGAAGCTCAACAGGGGAGAAAGTGCTGGATTCAGCACCTGGGATGAGGCAACCCTGGATTTATGGACAGACTGGGACTGAAGTGCTGTAAGCAGTGCCATGGAAAGGGACCTGGGGGTCCTGGCAAGTTGAACATGGGTCAGCAGTGCCCTGGCAGCCAGGAGGACCAACCCTGCCTGGGGTGCATCAGGCACAGCATCACAGCTGGGCAAGGGAGGGGATTGTCCTGCTCTGCTCTGAGCTTGGATGGCATCACCTTGAGTGCTGGGGGTAGCTTTGAGTGCTACAATGTGAGAAAGACATTAAAGGTAATTATTAATTTAAGGTAACAGGGCCTTAAGGGGAAGCTGTACAAGGAGCAGGTACGACACTTGGTCTGCTCAGCCCAGAGGAGACTGAGAACAGACCTCACTGCAGTTACAACTTCCCTGTGAGAGGAAGAGGAGGGGCAGGCACTGGTCTCTGCGGCAATCAGTGACAGAACTTGAGGAAATGGCCTGAAGTTGTATCAGGGGATGCTTAGGCTGGATATCAGAGAAAGGTTCTTCACCCAGAGGGTAATCGAGCACTGGAACAGGATCTCCGGGGAAGTGGTTACAGCACTCAGTGTTCTCAGACAAACGGTGTGACTCCTGGGGCTGGTCCTGTGCAGGGCCAGCTGTATTCAATGATCCTTGTGGGTCCCTTCAGTTTATTCTGTGTTTCTGTGAACATAAAGAACTACAAAATTTTCTCTTGAGACTGACTGCTTCCCTAAATCAGACACTCCATCCTGACAGCCAGCTGTCTGGACTCAAGATAGAGTTGAACAGATGACAGCCAGTAATCCCACCTGACGGAGCTCAGTGATACATAAGAAGTATTTCCTACTTCCCCACCTCTAGCTACAGCAGCTTTAAGTAGGGAGTCCATCCAAAATGAGTGCAGGGCTCTGGGCTGTCTTGACACTGTCTCTGTGCATCCTGTGGTTTACTTCACACCAAAGAAAAGGGGTGGCTACAGTTGTTACAAGGTTGTGCTTTTGCAAACAAATCTTATCACCTGTGCCATGCTCAACCCGACTTTACAGAATATAGAATATGCTGAGTTGGAAAGGAACCACAAGAACCATCTAATTATCCCTAGCCCTACACAGAGCACCATCCCCAAGGGTCACACCATGCACTGGGAGCATTGTCCAAATGCTTCTTGAACTCTGTGAGGCTGGTGCGGTGACCATTTCACAGGGGAGCTGTTCCAGTGCCCAACCACCCTCTGGGTGAAAAATCCTTTCCTAATGTCCAACCTAACCCTCCCCTGACACAGCTTCAGGCTGTTCCCTCAGGTCATGTAACTAGTCATCAGTCAGGCCTCAGCACCTTGAGAAACCAGGGCAAAAATAATTGTTCCTGAACGTGCCTAAATTCTGGTTGTCTATCAAGTGCAGCGTATACTCATGTATTATTTAAGCGGTGATTATCTCCTGGGCTCCCAAGATCATAGGCAAAAATGACAGGAATGAAAAGCCACTCTACCATTAGATCATACATGGCCTATTAGTTTGTATCTGTAAGTTTGAAGGAAACAGGCAAAAAACCTCAAAACCAAAAATCAATACCAAAACAACAACAAAAAACAAAAGCAACAAACCCCACCGGAAAAAGCCAGCAGCGGTACTTTGTTTAAATTGTTAATTACTGTTCTCTCGGCTGAGATTTTCCCCGGCACAAACGACTCTCCCCAGCTGGCTCTAGCGTGCGCTGCTCCGGGCGGCGCAGAGCGAAGAAAGAAGAGGAGGGAGGGCTGCAAGTGCTACGTGTGCCACTCTTACCCCTTCGCCCCCCGCCACCCGGAGCGCCTTTTGCCTGGGACAGGTGCTTGTCAGCTACATAGCAGTCCCTCAACTCCCTCCTCACGGCAGCGCAGTCTAAGCCCCTGTCAGGAGGGTCTGCGAGCGCCCATACCGGCACAACTCCCTCCCTCCTCGCAGCTCGCCCGCCGCCATTTTAAGGCCCCAGAGCGGAGCTGAGGAAGCCGCTGCGGCCCTCGCCCTGCCCTCACAGGGGCAGCTGACGCGTCTCCGGCTTGGGGGCTGCGGTGGCCGGCTTTTTGTTCCCGAGTTCTGGCTTGGTTGTTAAAATTAAATAGTATTATTTCTTGTAGTGGCGCCTGTCCGGCGTTAGTGTCTGGCCTGAAGGCAGCAGTGAGCTCCTCACGGCAGGTTGCCCGAGGAGGGCAGCACGTTTTCCATTGTGCTGATGTCATATTTGGCGTTCCTTCCAGTTTTCGCAGTTTCTTAATAAAAGGGGAAGCGGGGGGAGAGCACGGGGATGCAGCAGCTTTCTGAATTTCTCCGTGTCAATCAGTCTTCAGGTTCTTTTTTAGATCTCCTCTGCACTCTTTCCTGTTCAGTATCAGAACGAGAATAATACTGTTCAGGATGAAGACACAAGGAAATTCTGCAAATGTAGTAACAGGCTATTTCCGTCCCCCTCCTTCCATGAAATGGACAACCCAAAAAGGAAACATTTTTTGTTTTGTTGATATGTTGTAATACAACAATATTTTCAGTTGAGATTTGGAGAGGAATATGAAACACAATGAGGGAGAAGGCCTCCCCTGCACTCCTGAAGTAAATGGATTTCAAATTGGGCTTCCTTATGTAGACAAGAAATTTCATGAGCCAGGCAAAGTGTAATTACTCTAAATGCAATGGCTGGTTGTAACTAAGGAAGGAGTGCTAAAAAGTCAGTGAAACCCACCTTGTCTTTGTATAAGATTTTTTTTCCACAGAGAACTTCAGACTATTGAGTCTGTACATCATGTGTATTCAGAAGCCATGTGACCAACAAAGTATGAAAATCTATGGTAAGGTCTTAGACATCATCTGAGTTACAGACTTACTGAACTTATCATTGCTAATAAAGTTCAGCTACTCTTAGCCATTCACAAAACACCTGTTGTGTAGAAGTACCTGCAAGTGTCAAGGCAAACCAGAAGATCATTTCCTGTTAGCATGCAACTTGCAATGCTTGGGCGAGAAATCTCAAGTAGGCTGTATAAAGATCAGTTTCAATGAGTGGCTCAACCAAGTCATCTCGAAAACTCATCTGTAATTTCTAACCCATTTCCCTCTTCTGTTATCTTGCCACAATGTTCAAGCTCCTCCTTTGCTTTCAGTGTTATAACCCCAAGTGTATTCTATGCTACTTTCCACAACACCATTTCTTACAGCCTCTAATTAAAGATCCCTCTGAATAAAGCCTTCTGCTTGAACAGTTAGGAGTGCCCCTCTGAAAGGCCTCTTTTATGGGTGACCATCTTGTGGAACACAACAAAGACAAGGCACTACAGAAAAGACACTGTTTTACTTTGTAGCCACTTCACTTGTCTATGTCTCAAATTAATTAGCACTACTCGGTTTTCAAGTATAATAACACTTCGGTGAGGTGAATGGCGCTTTCGGGGAGTAAAACTATAGCACACCCTCCCACCAGCCTTGAGCAACAAAGCAGACTACAGAAAGTGGTCATTAGAGGTAGTAGGTGATCAGGGGTGAAGTGGAACTCAGGTGAATGGGACTGCAATTCACACACACAGTCTCCTGAAGTACTAGCATTTATATTATTCATTATTAAGAAAAAGGTTCAGAGTGATCCTTACATTGGTAAAATATAAATTAAATACCATTTACAGTTAACTTCTCTGAAAAACCCACACATTCTAATCCATGGGGTTTTTTACTTGATAATTGTTTCCTGATGACTGTTTCTTGTTCTGCCTATGCTTAAAATTTCCCCTGTATCCTTGAGCACTTTAGCAAACAAACATCTGCGTCAGTGGAGAAGAGGCTACATCTATCTGACTGCATATGCTGGGGTCCATATTAGAGCTGCCAGGTTTGCTCCATGAATTAACTGCTCTTGAAAACAGTGCTACAGCAAAGTGCATGCAGAGACTATATTGAAAGACTGCTGAAATCCAAGGCCTCCATCTATGGGGTTGTACGGGTCAATACCTTATGCTTGTGGCATAAGTGTCATAGAAACAAGTTGCCCTGGAGATACTCCAGCTTCTCTAACGAGCATTCACCCGTGGAGCAGCTCTTTTGGAACCCTCCTGAGAACAATTCTCTTCTTTCTGTTGCCATCATTCTTCATGTCTTGCTCACAGAGGCTAATGTGGGTACAGCACAGTGAGTACTGCAGTTTTCATTCATCCCAAAGGCAATCATCTCTGTATTCTCTTTGAGTAAATCTCCAGGGATGCATAAGTTCACCATAATTTGCATTTACTCATGAACAGCATCCCTGTAGGGTTATTGAAATTGCATGTTATATTATTTGAGTCATCATAGCTCTAGCTGAAGGCCAGAAAACTCAAAAGGGTTGCTTGGTATTGACTCTTGGCCATCCTGCCCTGTGTTGAATTTTGCTGTTAAATATCTGAACTGCAACAGCTTTTGAATATGAATTACACTTCTCCTCCTTAAACATATAAAGTGCAACAACTTTTGAATATACACTTCTCCTTCTCAGTTATGAATAAGAACAGGAATTGACCTGCTCATGTTATTGTCATGTCCTCCCTGCACAATTAGCCTTTTGGACAGGAAAATTCATATATGTGGAGTATAAACTCTACTTTGAGGCTTTGTTTTTATTTTCAGTGGAAGTACCCATGCTGCACTGATTTGATTTGAGCATATGACTGCAGGATGTTTCATACCAAGTCAATGGTAGTTCTGGAGTAAATTTAGTTCTAGCAGGACCAGGTTTTGGAGAATGTCACTCTCCATGCAAGAAGACAGAAAATAGGCATGTTTGTATGGTCTAAAGGACCATAGTGTAACTGATGAGTCTGCATCTTGAGTGCTCCCTCTTGTCCCCACTGATGGCAAAAAACATCAGTGACAGAAATCAAGCTGGATCTTTTTTCACCTCAGAAAATTAGAAGGAAACTAATGAGCCTGCTGACAGATAACCTGTGAAGAATGAGAATAGTGAGACACAGCATATTAATTATTCAATATAAACTGTTAACCTTGCTCTTCCAGCAGACACTGTCTTCTCCTCCTACTGTTCTTTTTTGCTCTACCTGCATGTGCCTGGAGTCCTGACTGGACAATGGTACAACTGACCCCACTGAAACATTTTCCATCCACCTATGCTTGTTGCATTCATGGTTTAACATTCAGTATATTCATAGTTCAGCATTTTTTGTGCTTGTCTAGTATCTACAAATGCAAAATACTGAGAAATGTGGAAAATAGAAGAGCGCAACTGCAGGGAGTGGGGGGTGGTGTGGAACAGGGTCACCTGTGTCATGATGCAGCTGTCAAAAACTTGTGGAGCCTGGTCAAAGCTCATTTAAACCCGTATATATGTCCCAAGAACTTCAGGTGAATAACCTGTGTGATTATGTTTTTTCATATAATTAAGGGTGTATTGGATTATTTAACTTCTTTATAGTCCAATAAAGAAAAAAAAAAAGTTTTGGTAAACCTTTGGCTTTAGAAAAAATCCTGAAACCTAGCTGTTTTTCTCAAAAAGCTCTTTGCTTTGACTAATGCTTATGTTTTGTAAGTGTTCCCTGAAGGCCATTATTCATCAGCACAGACTTCAGCACATTCAAGTGAGAGACTCACAGTTTGGAACTCTTTCTAAAAAGCCTCGCATGATCATGTCTCCCCTTGATCAGTTAATATGACTGACCCCAGCCATCACTCTGTTGCTGCCTGTTATTGCCTACTTGCCCTTATCAGCCGTGCGTGACATGAAACAGTATATGAACTGACAACACACCTGGGTGTGTGTTTCTTCAGCAGCATCACTTGAATGAGCTACTCTGGACATAAAACTTCTGTTTATCTTCTGAGTACAGATATTTCTGTGATCTCGCTGCACCTTGTTCTACAATTTCATGGTTTTTGGCTACAAATAATTTGCTTTTATTTCTTCCTGTGATGCCAATCAGCCCTAAGTTTGCATGTTACAAGATGAACTCTGCCTTTAATGTGATAATTACTTGCACCAAGAGAGATACCAGTGTACACTACAATTGTGAAAGTGACAGATCGCTGGGTGATGAACAAAGACTTGCCTCCAAATTGCTAGTTGCACCAGGTGTATTTAAGATCACTACAAGTTGGTTGTTTGTTTTTGGGTTTTGTTTTTAATCTCAGAGGTTCTGAATATCTGAATAAAACTGAAGTGGCCATATTGATTTCTCCCATGTTACAACACTTTCAGAAAAAGATTTCTCAGACTATTTCCCTGTTTCCAGGCAACCTCGCTGAGAAAGAGAAATTGAACATTGTGCTAACAGATTGACATGAAACCTTGACAGCTATTTTTAACAAATGTGAATCTAAAATACTGCACCAGCTTCATTCAAAATCTGTGATCTTGGCTACTATAATACCTCTAATTTATTTCTTTTCACTTTTGCCTGACACACATAATCCACAGAAAGCAATCCAAATTTACAATTATTGGCAAGGTGATATGGGCAGGCATGGTGCTTGTTAAAAAAATATCTCTGACAGCTTTTTCCCCAAGTTGGGAATAATCTGAGCTAAAAAGACAAATTGATTGCAGACTTGAACATAGCTAAGAGAAAGTATGTCTGGAGATAACAGAAATACTGAAATTTAGGCTTTTTTTCTCTTTTGTAGATGCTCTGGAGCTCAGTGTCTACACAAGTGTGATCAGTCATAGGTAAAGATAGGAGAACAACTGTAAATCCATTGTCAAGATCAAACAAAAGTCCTGCTTCCCTCCCACCCAGAACAAACATCAGTAGGTTGTTCACTTCACCCACATGATTGAGACCTGGAGAGCAATTGTTTGTGGGTAAGTGATAGTACCCAGTTGCCCTGTCCAAGGGGTCATTTTGCCAGGCAGGGCAAAATGGAGATCAGCATCCCCAGTTGTGGCTGAACTTCTTCTCCCAGTTTTGTGACAGCTAGAACATTGTCTTACATGAAAGCATTAGCTAGTAGAGTATACTAAAATTATATTAAAAGTAAATTAAATTATATTAAAACAGAATAATGAAACACAATGTTTTATTCTGCTGAATATCTGATTCAAAGGGATCAGCGGAATACTACATATGGTACCTTAGTGTGAGTCTGTGGAGCAAGCACTTCAACACAGGTAATCACCACCGAAACCTGTGAGTCTGATTCTCTTACTTCTGTCCTGAAGGCAAAATTCCCATGAAGTAAACTTAATTAACACACAATGAAATTTTGTTTTATTTCTGTGGTGATTACATAACTTTTAAGTCTAGCTAGGTAACAATAAGATAAACACTGAATAGAAATGAGCTAACAAGGGTGCTACTTGGATCAGGAGTCAGTGAAGATAATTTCACAAATTTTGCCAATCTGTTTCTCTTAATGTCTGATCTATTTCCCCCTGGTTTTGGTTTGTTGCAGTAAAATTCCTGGACTTCTCAGTATTTCAACGTCTTACCTTTGCCTCAGATGTGTTAGCAGAAATCTTCTTTTGGCCTGTTGAAAAGCAATTGTGCCCTATTATATGTGTCATATTTTGGTAGACTTTAGCTACAGGGCCTTCATGCTGAACAATACTTCAGAAACTAAGGTGATCCTGTTTTTGAATTGCTGTGTGATCTGATCAATGACATTGGATGGTGTACAGGTCTCTTCCCTCTCCTGATGTTGCAGTTCACAGCTTCAGGTCCTGACACTTGGATGGGCCTCTACATTAGAATGTGCAAGGGCTCTCCGTTCACCTAGATCCCTCAGTTGGTGGTAGTTGATGCTGCTTCAGTGGTAGTTGATGCTGCTGCTGGGGTCTCATCACTGTTTATCCATTTTAATTGAGAATTACTTTTTTTATCCACTTCCTTTGTTCTGTGTTCATCAGTAGTTTGTTCATAGTATCAGAGCTACATCTTGATCTCTGTCTTCTCTTTCCCTCTCTTTCATGGAAACTGATTTAAAGTAATTGCTTCCAAGTAACAATGATTGAGATAATGTCTAACATGACCATCATTAAAAGGAACATGTTCTTCATTATTACAAGAGGAAAACACAGAGCTGTCTTTTAGCCCTGAAGAATTTAAACCACTTAAAATAAGGTTCAATTTGTTGGCTATGGAAACTGTAACTATTCTGCTCTCTAATAAAATGCATGTACCATGCTATCAAGTTGGCTGGGTAACTGCACCTTAATGCTTACCATGCTTCATTAATGAAAGCAGAAGTGTAAGCCAGATGTGGGACATGTACTTTGGCAAAGTGTCTTCAAAGATATCTTCAAAATACACTATCTAACAAGACAAGAGCAGCAACACTTTTGATGCTATTTAAGAGTACTATTCTTCTAATGATCAGGACATGAATTCAGGAATGAGCACTCTTGCTTAAGTGGTAGGGCAGTATGAGCTTCTGGTGTCCATGAGTTGTCTGGATGTGTGCTACAGAAAGGGGTTTCATTAATCGTAGCAGAATATTGGATGTCGTTTACAAAAAGCTGTGCTTTCACATGANAGTGCTCCCATGGACAAGCAATATTATCTTTAACATGCAAAGCACAGCCATAAGACACTTGCAATTTCTGCAATGGCAAGAGAGACCTTTCCAGTCTGTGGGAATTCCTTTTCCCACATTTGGTATTAACTCATATATGCAGGTAAGTAGAACTCAAGGCTTCCCAACCCTTAAGTTTTGATTTTAGAATATGCAGCCTCACTTTAGATAGCTAAGTGTTCGGTCCACAATTAAATAACTACTGGTCTTAGCCTTCTGAGGCATGGGTCATTCATATTTCCCTTTTAATGCCAGCGGAAATTACTCATCACTGTTATGTAAGAGTCAAGTGCATGGAAAGTTCAGTATCCCAGTGGTGCCCAGGATAGGTGTGACCCAGGTAGTCTGGAGTGCTTGATGGCCTGATGGCCTATGTCCCACTCCTTAGCAACACTTCATTTAGACAGACTTCTTCATTTTTGGAAAAATATAGGTGCCACACTGAAATAATGTTTCATTTGCTGTCAAGGTGATTCCGGTGGATCAGCTTCAAATAATCAGTTTGAGGTATGTAGGAAAATCGGGTTTTTTTTCTTGCACTACACTGTCAGAAATAGAGAGGCCAGTGGGTGGCAGAGCAGTACATCAAAGGGCAGGAATCAAGTAGCACTGGTGAAGAATGAAGGAGCTCAGGCTGAGGCAGAAAGTCTCACATGAAACATGATGCTTAAATGCATCTGTGTGTCTGGGATTCAGAGAAAATGGTACTTTGCACTGAGCATCCAGGTTGTTGCTTCATTATTCTAAGATGGCTGCCTAATGTTTATGTAAATTAGATTTTTTAAATAGAACTCATGGTTTTAAGAGAAGTTTCTTCTTTCCATGGTTTACCTGCTTAATGTGACAAAGAGGCAGGTATAATAGCAGGTTTCCTGACAATGTAAGGGAGAAAAATATTGTGAGATACTCTTAACTTCTGACAAGTTGTTGTATTCAGCACAGTGTGAAGACCTTTCTCCAGAAGGCTGTGCAGATAGTCCTTGGCTTTTTTTGTGCTGAGTAGAATGGATTAAAGGTTTTCACAAATATTGTCACTGGAGCATTAGATGTTAAATTAAGTACTTACTTCTATGAAATAAATTCAATTTTTTTGTTAAACTCTGAAAATACTAGTTTTTCAGACAATAGTAGACACTCTCATATATATATCTGCATAAGGGAAGATTTTTAGTGGAAATCTGTACTTTTCACTGGTTAACAAAAAAAATAAAACAACCCTCTAGCTGCAAAGATTAAAATATAAGCACTTCTTTCACATATTTATGACAGAATACAGACTTCCTTCACCTGCCTAGTTCCATGGAAAATATTACCTTGTTTGTCTTTTTCTCTTTTTCTCTTCCTTAAAGACTTTTGGTGGTTCTTACTACTCTTCCCTACCCTGAAATACAGGATACCTGGCAGTGTGTTTAGTAGCAGAAAGGAAGTTTGGTAGAAAGACTGAACTGGATGCATTCAGCAATCTGAAATGCTTCTTAAGGGAGTGAGAAAAAGCACCTTTACTTCCACAATTAAGATCATTTAACAGATAAGTCTGTTCTGGTTTGGAGGAAAATCTGTACTTGAGAAAGTAACAGAGCTGCCTTTCTGCATAGTGGAGCACGGACATCGTCCTGCACTTTTTTGCAAAAAGTGAAGAACAGTATCTTTACCTTACCCTGTACCTCTAGACAGTTGCAGTACACAGGATACAGCACTTAAAGCAAGACTGTCCAAGTGCAAGTGGGAAGTGCTACAAAAATTCCATTTGTCAATATAGATCATCAATGAAAACATTTCTTAGTGAAACAATTTCAGTAATGCTAAATGATCTTTACCCAAGATTTGTTTCTCAAGGGTGTTTCTGAACAAAGAAGATACTGGTTTTTTAATTTCCAGTATAAGAATATGTCCATTTCCAGTAATCCATGCACTGGAAATCCACTTATAGAGATCATTGTGAGTAAAATACATAAGTGTTCTTGAAACACAGCTGTGCCATGCAAGTGTCTGTGCTATTTAGGTCAAACTGTACTAGGAATTTCTAATTTCTCTAAAGTTCTTCTTAGGAATTATTATGAAATATGGAAACAGATTTTTCTGGCTTGAGATAAACAAGAATGCTATATCAGATAGGACCCAGCAAAAGTAATAAAGATTATTAAAACCCTAAGGTTAATAAGAAAAAATCTGCAGATAGAACATCCCATACCATATCGTATAATATTTATTACATTCATTTTCTTAAGGAAGACTGGATTATATGACCTTGTCAGTTGCCCACGGTTAGAATGCAGTGACAGCTTTGAGAGCAGAATTGCTGTGGAAGATCCTGAACTGAACAATGCATTCTGATGATGAGAAAAGGAGAAGTTTAAGGAACATATATTGACATTTTTGCCTGGGCAGAAGTCTCCTTGTCACTGACTGACAAATCAAGAGCACTAAGGCATGGCTGATTCATATCAAGTGGAAGGATGCAGTCATAGAATAAGCAGTGAAGTTTCCATTTTGAAACCAAAAATTTCCAGTTTGTGCAGCTACAGCTGCAGACAGCTAACTAATCCAATTACCTGGATCCTACTTAACCAAAATTCCCATGCTTTTCATTTTAAAGAAATACAAATAATGAAGCAAGGCTTTTATCTTTGATGTTTCACTTCATATAAAGTTCCTCAAACTTCTATGAAAAGGGAGGCACAACTTATTGGTTAAAAACCTGCATGGCCTGATCTGCAGTTCAGCTAAAGCATTTTATGCCACCGGCTTTCAGACTCTTAACACAATTAGCATATCTTACAATGAAGCACATAAATAAGGAGTGCAATCTGAAGCCAGAAAATGAAAAATCTATCTCAAAATACATGTTAATTTAGGAGTGCAATCACATTGAAAGATTGACATAATAGAAATGTGCCCCTCTAGTATTCTGTGACTTGAAAATTATTTGTGTATCACCAGCTGCTATTGCCAATGGCAAAGATTTGTTGTCATGACATTTCAATTTTCATTATCTTGCTGCCTTTTGGCCGTTTAAAAAACCTTCAATAAAAAATAAACAAAACCAAGCTCTGGACCATAATAGCACACTACACTTCATAAATGTTGCAATTTTCAGAGACAAGTAATTATTTGGATCATTTGTTTTTCCAGAATGTGTAGAATCTGAGCAGAACATTTTAATTACTAGCTGAGTCCTTTGGTCTCCAGTTTCTAGTATGCCCAGTTATTGATGTATCAAGTTCATCAGGACTGGAGATGCTCATGCAAGGGTTCTACAGATTATATATTGGAAACTTAAGAAGTTTTGTACTTACTGCACCAAATGACTGTGGAAGACTGTCCACGATTTGCTTTAATTCTAGATTAAAAAACTAAGATATGACCACCCCATAATTTCTATCTCATTCTCATGTGTATTTTGTCGTCTTTCTGAGCTGACAAGCATTTTAACCTATATTTTGCAAATTGAAAAAAAAAAGAGCTCTCTTTTTAAAAGTGGAACAATAGCAGCTATAAGTCTAAAATGCTCTTCACCTTCAATTGTAATCCTTAATTTTCAGCGTATAGAGCTCTTCATTTAACCTTTCCTACTCTGTGAAATGCAGAGGATAAACAGAACTGCCTTTATATTATATTTCAGGAAATTTGCAGTGACTTTCCCCAAGGCTGTTGGCTAGCCAGTCTGGAATATAAAAAGCAAACTTCTGTGTGACACTAGAGAACAGATTCAGCTGTTAGCTTTTGTCGGCTAGCATTCTGCAACTAAAGTATATTGCTGAGGTCCTGCTGAAGGACTTGTGGAAAGTTTTTGCTTGGATCTGGGCATTAAGATTAAATGGGACAACTCTGGAAAGAGCAGTCCAGCATTTTGGTAGCTGTTTCAACAGCTGGGTTTACTTTGTCAAACCAAGCCTAGTTTATGTCTACAGTAGTACATAAAATTGGCCAGGGACCATTGTCTGGCATTGAGAACAATTTGCCTTAAATTCTTATAGCTGAGCTTTTTTGCGCTCTAGAGTAGTTTACTTTCATCTGTGGGGCCCCTTTAGAGAAGTTTCAAAACATTTCCCCAGGGTAGGAGCTGTTTGGCTTTGAAGAGCGAGAATGGATATCTTTTCCTATTAAAAAAAAAAACCTCAAGGCAATCTTGCACAATATTGATATATTAAATTATAATCTTGTGAACATGTGGAAGATTTCAGATGGGTATATGAGGTCCTGTGTACTAAATTCCAGCCCTTTGGCAGTGGACATATTACCCTCACCTTTTCAGATCCCTAGAAATAGTCCCTAAATCTGCAATACTAAAATACTGAGAATAGAATAGAATAGAATAGAATAGAATAGAATAGAATAGAATAGAATAGAATAGAATAGAATAGAATAGAATA
>WBNQ01021119.1:1470-13193 GCA_013401375.1 Spizella passerina | reverse complement strand
ATGATGGTATTACCCTAAAGTGAATGAGACCTTCAGATTCAGCAGATACAGAAAGTGTGTTTGGTAAAGATTCAGAAAGGAGCAGATCTGCTACCACAGGTAAATCACATGAAAATCATGTAAATCACATGTTGATCCAAGTCAAAGGAAAGCTCATTTTTAGTAACACGGGTAGCAAAAGACATTGATTGAAAAGAAGAGTAGCAGACTGGCTTGACAGGAGTTAGCAAAACTAGCTAAGTTCCATGGAAAGCTTCATGGATTCATAACAGCTTACATGAATTCATCCTATATAAAGTTTAAAAAACACAAGGGAAGGTCAGGAGGTTCTGCAATGAGTGGTGGTAGCAGTGGGGATGATGTTACAAATTACACAGTCAGGATTCCTTTTGTATAAAAAGGAATGCAAATCTAATCAGTGGCTGCTCAAAAATGAAGCTAGGAAAACGACCAGCCTTAGCACACATGCATAACCCTCCCACACAAAAATCCAGCCAATGCTAAATGTTTTCTAATGTAGAAATGATTGCACACAATATTTATAACCACACAGGGCACTTAGGAGAAACATACCTGCTGCACTGATACCCACTGGGCTGCAAGGAGACATCAGTCATTTTCACACAGATGTATGTACATGCTGCAGACACATTAATGCAGCTGGAAGGGTTACATTAAACTGTTTACAGCAAATCAATGTTTTACAGCACCAGCTCTGCCTTCAATATATTCAATCTTATTATCCTGGAATTTATCCCCGTTCTCTGTTTGAACTCTGAATTAATGCAGGCTCTGCTCAGCAATGCCCCTAATGTTTATGCTGCAAGCATTATGTAAATAAAATAAGAGTAAGGAAGCCACATTAGGACCTGAGCTCCCCTTGATGGCATGGCAGGGAATGGACGGAGCCTTTTGTAGCAGCTCACAGCTGCTTGTCTGTTTTATGAACACAGGAGACCTGCTCCTGTAATGTACATGCTGCTGTTACAGGAAAAAATGCCACCATCCCATTGCCAGGGAAATATTTCCTTCACAACCTTGCCTCCCAATAATGAAAATGCCCCCATGGACTCAGGATGGGCAAAACTCAACCACATGCATGGAATTTTATTCACATTTGTTTTTCCATTTATTATTAATGTATCTCAATTTCTCAATACTCAGTTTGTCAGAAGTGGGTTCATAAAACACTCCTGACAGTGAGGGGCAGAGCTTAGTTGGTACTGGCCATCCTTAGCAGCCCAGAAATGCAGATTCTGATTTTTTTTACATTTAACTATGCCTGTTGCTAATGGGGAATTTATGAAATGTATTTTGTTTTTAAGGCAACAGGAAAGCTGCTCTGCTTTTCAGAGATATATAGCATTTGCTCAACACAACAATACAGGGCTGATGAGGTTTTGCCGAAGTAATTTATTCAGGAAAACCCCAAAAGCAACCATAAATTTCCAGATATATTTTCTCTGCCACACTTTATTTTAACATATCTCTGAAAATGAAGTCACAGTGCATTTTGTTTCCTCTCTTGTTCAAAAGGAACATTTCAGTATGAAGAGAAATGCCAGCTGGTACTGGGATAATTACAATTTCTCATTAATACCAGCACATTTAAAAAATAAACTGGAAATATTGCCTCATTAGTATCCCTTGTGAGGCAAGTATTATTTTTAGATTCTAAGAAGCAAGAGTAAAGATGTGATAAGTGTCTAATATTGCAACGGGAATTAAGTCTCAAAGGAAAAATTAGAGCATTTTAGTTCCTTATTTATTGATATATTTATTTTAGCTCTAGCTCTGCCATATCCCTAGCACCCATCTCTCTGTTCACAGAAATCAGATATGCATGTACCTAAATGGGAAGAAGTATTATGTTTTTCTTAGTAAAAGAAAATTGTATATTGTAAAACATGTAAAGATTTTGCATGCTAACTCCTCTCAAATGCCTTTTCCCCTTGTCAGTGTAAGGCTGACAATGCACCACAACAATCATGAAATCCGCATCTACAGGAAGGGCACAGCAACAGCTTGTTTGATGTTAGACATAGCTGTGAAGTTTGAATATTAACAGAGTTAATATTACATATTGGTTATGATTGTCTGAGCAGTATTTTATTCTTCTACTGCCTGAGCAATATTCTATTCTTCTGCTTCTACACAAAATTTATACATGTGCAATTTCAAATTAATTGGCAACTGGCGAAAATGCCATCTGAAAATGAAGCTGTAATCTTCCTGATAGTTTCATTATTAATAGTAACAGGGATTCTTGCTTCCAAAAGTTAACTGACAGCTTTTTTAATGAGACTGAGACAGAAGAGAGTCCAGAGGGACATTGTCCCTGTGTCCTCCTGACATCTGAAAAATCTACCAGGAGGGAGAGGCAGCTGCTGCTGCCTCATGGTGCAGAGCCAATCCCAGGCGCCTGCCAAGTGTTTTGATATCTCTGAGTTGAAAGAGCTATATTAGGATAAGTTGGTTTTTATCAGTATTACAAGAAACTTTCAGGAGTGTAAGGAGTTTTATTCTGTTTGCTAAAGTAGTTTCCTTGCATACCAATTACAACCCATTAAAAATTCTTTTCATTTTTTGCCTTCTTTTTGAATACTGCAGCTCTGCAACATGCATTGATTTATACAGTGGCCTCTAACAGGTGTCCCAGAAGACTTCACTCACAGCTGTTCTACAAACCAAATGCATGGAATATAAATCTTCCTTCCCTCACATGAGCATTAGCAAGCCAGACTCTTAGCACAATCTGTTCATCAGTACACTAGTTTCCTTGGAAAGTTCAATATCTTGGCTAATGTTTATTAATTAAGCAATAAGACATGACAGACTGTGCAGCAGCCCTAATTAATGGACACCTCTGGTGCCTGCCACACATCTAAGAAGTGCATTAATCAGCACCAACACAGTTTGGAAGTGACTTACCACAATAATAAAATGGTTATTTACTTAAACAAGAGCAATTCTCAAACTTAGCAACATTTTTAAGCCTCTGCATTATGCAGAGGCTTAAATTTATTATATGTACAGTATTAATTTTATGAGAAGCATTTTGCAACTCGGTTTCCTTAACTTCAGCTTCCAAATCCTTGCTGGGGAATATAAATAGAGGATGCTGGATTTGCAGAGGTGTTGAGTCATTCTGGATACCTGTGAGCAGCTGTAGTCTTTGAACACCAGACTGGGTTTATTTAGGTGGCATGTACCAGCTTAACACTTCTCTCATTAGCTGTGATCATCACTTACTTAGCCATGCTCTAAAAAAAATGAGTTCATTTTCCAAATCTATATAATGAGAAAAGCAATTGGTAAGATGGAATGAGAAAAAAAACCCACACCAGACCCAGTTCTGCAGAGTTTATACTTGGTAAACTTATGGTGATCTACCAAAATCCACCCAATTCAAGAAATATTTTAATTGCTGTCTAGAGAAGGGCTTTATTATGATCAAAACTCAGTAAGTGTCTTAATGGTAATGTCAGCTGACATTCTGATGTAGCAGAACCTCTGACTATACCCATGCAAGACTTTATTG
The DNA here is from genome assembly GCA_013401375.1 of Spizella passerina. Classification (NCBI taxonomy): domain Eukaryota; kingdom Metazoa; phylum Chordata; class Aves; order Passeriformes; family Passerellidae; genus Spizella; species Spizella passerina. The sequence goes on along the minus strand of WBNQ01021119.1, from coordinate 9,652 downwards.
ATTGTTGTTTGCATCCTGTGTCTTTTATGAATCTGTTTAGTGCACATCCTTTCTCTGTTGTTTTCCCTGCCATCTGTACAGTACCACTGACCTTTGAAAGTCCTATTACTTCTGCAAAATAAGCCCAAGTGAATTCAGGGCATTTTACAGTACTAAAAGAACAGTCCAAATATCCAGTAAAACAGACTTTACGTTATGTCTAAAAACTCAAAATTTCCCAATGACACTTAAGTGACTAAATGTATGTAGAAGGTCACAGATGCTCACTGCTCACATTGCGGCACTGAAATCCTCTGGGTAGGAGAAAAGGAGTCCTTTGTGTTGGGAACTGCTGAACTGCAGGGAAAACCCCCAGCAACTGGCATCAGCAGAGCCTGCAGCATCATTGTGTATTAACAGACACTTTTATTTTGGATGTAGGAGTAATTAAACAAAGCTATCTTCATGCTGCAGCTGATTATCTAATATATTCTAAATAGAGAGGTTTGTGATAGTACCCTTTTTGTTTCTGACAGGTTTGGGTGCTTCTTTCCTTTTCTTCCTGAAACAGTGAAATTATTTTTTAAAATTAAAAACTCTCTCAGATCCTTATCCCCAAATGACCGATCAGCCTTAACAAGCAACCAGACTTGAACAGCTGAATAACTTAGCAACAATGTAAAAACAGCCATCTGGGAATGTCTTGTCAATTCTTCAGAACCAATGCAGGAATATTCCAGGCACATATATGAGAGAGGTTAAGGTGGCTTGGCTGATATTCCACATTTTGACACAGAGCTTGATGGCTGGTGTGAAGACTGAGTGTACCAGTTTGAGCTGTCACAGGGATCCATCAAACAAGAGAGTTTGTGAAAACTTAAATTGAGAAAAAAACCCTACCATTTCCCCTTTCCCATATTTTTTTTCCTAGAACAAGCTTTCAATTATACTAGAAGAAAATTTGTTCTTTTTTAAAATTGAGAGTCTAGCCTAGAAAGAGAACGAGACAGCAAAGCAGGGCAGGGAGCGGCAATAACTTTTAAAGCACATTTGAAAAAGATGCAGATGAATTTTGGGCAGCACTCACATCCTGGTTGGACATCTCCCAGTAGGGCCTCTCCCCATAGGACATCACCTCCCACATGACGATTCCGTAGCTCCAGGCGTCGCTGGCGGAGGAGAACTTGCGGTACGCGATGGCTTCGGGAGCCGTCCACCTGATGGGGATCTTCCCACCCTGGAAACAGGATGGAAACTTGTCAGGTGATTAGGATACAGAATAACACATGTTTTAAAAGAAAAGTAAAAAAAAAAATCCACCCCTGGATTCTGATATTCTACGTTCTGACTTCCATCAGTTTGCTGTGTCAGTTTGCTGCAAGTGGAAAGGAAGAAATATGCCTTTTTTATGGAATTTGAAAAAAAAAAATTTCATATGTAGTCTAATTCACCAATACCTGCACTTTGTAAAAACAACCCAGTTCAAAGACCAGAAAGCATTTGAGATGATTAGTGTTTGTTCAGTCTTATAAATAACCAGAACGTGCATTTTGATTGAAAACATCCCAAGCCTTAAATTCCTAGTTCATTGACATTTAAGCTTTTTCCCTAAATGAAACAGAAACATCTACTGCAAAACTGAGCACTGAAAGCTCTTAATAAAATTGTATAATCAGGAAAGAAACTATACATGTTCTATATGCCTTCAGAGCATTACATTTGATGATATATTTTACTTTTTGTTGTGCCCTTTAAATATCCAGGTAGAAAACAAACCAAGTATGCTCCTAAATAGGCATTTCCTTAGGATATTCAACAGTGCCATTCTGCAGCCTACAACTTAAAATCCAAGCTCTCCCACCAAAAAAAAAAAAAAAAAAAAGAAGAAGAAAGAAATCAATCAAATCAATCAACAAACCTAACTTACCATTTACAAGACTACAGGATGCAGAATTTTTCTCTGACATAAGTACTTTACACCGCTGAATCCTTTCTATTTTCTCATAAATAGTTTCTGTTTGAAAACTACTTTTCCATCTCAGTAAAAAAAAATTAAAGGTATTTCCTTTCCAGGTACATTGCTCATTTCAAAAGTGTATTTTTTTCAAGAGTGTACATTTATTATCATTCTCACTGAACCCTTTGGAGAGAGAAAAGCAGTTTAGTGAAAGTGCCACTAGATGGTAGAAGGAGGCAGTCAGTAGAGCTCAGCTCACTCAGCAGTAGTTGCTTTCAACAAGCACTAATAGATGCTGCTCAGTGTTATAATTGTATTTCTGACTCAAACAAAAGAGGAAATGAACTAGAACATCCATTTGGCAATGAAGAGAGGCCACAGTTAAAAACAAGTATGTAAATCTCTGCTAATTTGCTTTGAATGTATGAAAAATTATCTGAGACCAGTTGAAGCCTGACTTTGGCTGGTTGAGAAACTGTTTGTTCTACCAATAAATTGTTCCAAATCCAGGCTCTCTGTCTGTGGGGATGTGCCACTCATCCACACTCTCCCTGCTGATGGAAAATGCATGGTTAACATTTATATTGTATGAAAGTGGCCAAGATGTCCTTTGGACATTTTTACATTTTTTACAGCTGCTTTTTCAAAGCCTTTGCTTCCTCACATGTGGTAAATCACTTACTGATTTAAGCACTAAAGGTATTTTTTGTATTTTTGCCCAAGTACCTCCACTATCTGCCTTTTATTTATCCATTATCCTGGTGGTCAGATCACTCATCTGGCACATCAGAGACGCAAAAAGACTTTGTGCCTCACCTGCTGCCACCTGCCCTCACCAGCACTGCCCTGTGTGATGCTCTTGGTCCCCTCCTGGTACACCTGTTCCACTTAAGAAGCAATTACAAATGCTTTTTGGGAATGTGAATGAAGAAACAGGGGGACAAAAGAGAGTTCTAACAGGAAATTCTCCAAGGAAAGGCCAGGCTGATTTCTTGTCTCTTCTCCAGGAAATATTTACTTATACCTTCTAAAGAAATTGGGTAAGAGCACTTGGTGTTTGATCTCCCAGTCTAGTTTCAGTGGTCTTCTCATGGAATGTGCAAGGCCAGGCTCCCTGAAGTAGTGGAAAAATCAGCTATTGAATGCCACAAATGTGCACCTTACACAAACCAAAAGGATGCATCTGAGAAACAGAGAGTTTTAGGGTCTAACTGTAAAAGACACTCCAAAAATATCTCATCACACCTCAGAGTTATGGGCCTCGTTCTTTCTACGGGATTTGGTTTAGTTCTTTACTTATAAACATTTTATCATCAAACTTATGTTATTCCATCCTCAGACAAATTATTAGTAAAACTCTCGAAAACAGGAATCTATTATTTTTTAATTTTAATGACATTCTTATGTTAATAATCAAATATCTATTTGTAGGTAAAAGACAAAATTATTCATGTGAACCAAAGGCATTTGGATATTTATAGATTTTACTTTTAGTAGATATATTAACATAGTATGGACAACATAAAAGGAAAACCATCTTTACACTGTTTCCTTTCCTTAAATCTGATTTTGTATTCTCAAATTATACTCAAAAGAGAGGACACATCTTGAGCAGTGTTTGCAGATAGATTTGTGACTCCTGGCTAAATAAAAATGAGTTTTAAAGAATCTTATCAGACTCTATAACTACTTTCATGACACAGCTTCACTGACTGATCCCTTTTGGACTGAAACAGTAGCGGCTCATTGAGTGTGAAAATGAGAATGAAGAACAGAATCTTAACAAAATTCAAGGGCATAAGATGTGTTCAGAGTTGTAATGTAAAATAAAACACTCTTGTGCTGGTTCTAAAAACCTCTAAAATTTTTACAATGGATTCATCTCATATATGAAATAGTTGTATTCATGAAAATGTGAATTTCAATACTTAATTATGGTTGCAGAATATATTTTTATGCAAAAAAGTTGTTTTATTTATTTGAAAGGCATTCAAAAGGTGGAGATTGCAATACGAGTACCTTAAGGAACATGTATGACTGAACAGTAGTAATAGCTGCTCATGCATAATAAAAGAACACCTAAGGTTTAGAGCGGTTGAAAATATATTTCCTGTTTCTGATTAGAATAATAAACAGTGTTGCTGATATTGGATATGCCTTTTTATATTTTAATCTAACTGGGGAAATAATAAATGTAATACTTACTGTTTGCCCAACGCCTCACCTTCAAATTAAGATAATTGACAAATCATCTACATTTTGCTGCTATAGCAATGAGATCTCTCAGAGCTGCCTGTGTTAGAAAGCCCTTTTTGCTTTTAGGTTATTTTCTCTTTTTTTTTTGTTTTTGGGGGAGGGGGCGGGAGGAGGGGCAGAATGGGTGTTAGGAAACAAATTGTTTTTCTGCTTCATCTCATACATTAATAATGATATCAGTGATAACCTAATTTTGTTTTCACACAGTGAAATAACACTAACTCCACTGTTCAAATAATCAGAATTCAGCCTTTTTTTCCCTGTATGCTGCCAGCTGAACAGTGCCTATCTCCTGATTGTTTTTTAATAAGCAATTTTACCACACAGCATAAGAGTCCCCTTGGAATTATAATATTAGGTTCACATTGCTTAGCTTGTAGAACTGTTCGGAGATGAGCCCTTGAAATGAAATTTACCCCCACAGCCACACTGGCTTTCCCTGCAGAACTGACACCAGCACAGTTTGCCACACATTTAAAGGCAGGACTGGAACTCTGTGATGCAGAACATCTCATTCTGTACCTCAGGCCATGCATGAGAGAGAGACATTTCTTCACCAAGTGCCATCTCTGAGCTCACACCACCAAAAAATGCTTATGATGTCCTGTGTGGCCACAGCTGTGTTTTTGCTTTCTCCAGTTTGATTTTCTTTTCCTATTCTACATGTTAGACATCTCTTTAAAAGCAGGAGGCATTAACAGTTCCTTTAATTAAAAATCTAACCATATTTCCAAATTCCAGCAGAACAATGTAGCTGGCAGCTACAGCCCATGATTCTACCAAAAAAAGGTGGGGATGCATCAGCAAGCTCAAAAAGCGTGATGTGAAGAAACAAAGGAGGAAACCTTTGTGATGTCCAGAACTTGTGACGTGCCCTGGGAGCTGATTAAAGTGAGGAGTGGCAGCACTGAGAGCCTGAGGTGAAAAACTGAAGGCAAGGTGAGTGTGAGCAGGCAGCAGCAAACCCAGTGAGTGCATCAGGCTGCCTGTGCCCCAGAGGTGTGAGAAATGCCTGTTTCTGTGGAAAAGCCCCTTCTGTATTTCCCTGGAATGACAGACACTTCAGAGGGACTGTCACACTGCTGGCTGCAGGTCTCCCAAATGCTGAGGGGCAAACCCATCAGATCCAGGTGCACAGGCATCTAGAAGTGTCTGATTCTGGGAGAAAAGGTCTGAACTGTGTGCACCATTAGTCTGATCTGGCACAGGAATTCCTGTGCATCTGTCAGCTACTGCTCCTTCATGTGCAGTGTCGCTGAATTGTGCAATCACTTTCCAAGACACGAGCAGAGTACCTGTCTTTACCTCAATGACAGAAACGGGGGAAAAAGGGCTTCAGAGTGAAGAGAGAACCTAGTTTTAAATATTGGACATAATTCATCATTCTGTACAAAAACCTGCCACTTCACTAGAGTGATGCTTTTATTTGATGCTCAAATTTTTCATGTGCAATGCTACAAGTAGTCAGAATTTAACATCCTCAAATCATAATTTAGAACTATTCAGTACTATCAACAGTCTTCTGTTGTGCCTATTGAAATACCAGAGAAACTACATGGCAAGATAACAAAACTGCTCTGCAAAAGCATTTCAGAATTTGAGCTCATTATGCCAATTCCAGTTGGTTCCACCAGTCTCATTTCACTCAGAACTGAAATGAATAAACCCCCCTGATTTTCAAAAAGACTGAATTTGCTTTTAATCTCTGGGAAAATATTAATTTTCTTTCAAATGTCCTGATTAACAATGCTGACCCCCCTAAGTTAGCTATTCAAATTTTCAGAACAAGTTATTTATGGTTTTGAGAGTATGTTAATTTTAGTGGCTGTTAACCCCTACACTGCATATCTATTTGTGTCTTCCACAAGAGGGAAAGCTCTTGATGGATGGAAGGAATCGGCACTGAAGATACTGGCAGAATTACAGCAGACAAGATACAATGCCTGTCCAGAGATCATCAGAAATACTTCACATTAACCAGCAGAGGTGAACCAAAGTACTCCCCACCATCCTGTCATTTTGTCTTCCTGAAGGCCATGAGATGGATGAACTAAATAGTGCTGCACACATATGCAAACCTCCAGCAAGGGTGATATATCCTACCCTGTCACCTTTTAGCTCTGACTTTGCTAAATTTCAAAGAATTATGTAATCAGAAACTCCCTAATACAGTGGAGATTCTCATTAGGAGTGGCAGCAGCATTCATTTCCTTTGAAACAAAGCCCTGCAGCAGCCCCTTGCCTGCTCTGAGGCACTGATCCTACCTTGGGCTGAGAGATAGTAAGAAGGCTGAGAAAAATGCATAGTTCTGACCCTCAAATTTCACATTAGTGAAATGGCAGAGATTATTTTTGACCATTTACATCTATCCTGCCTTCTTATTTTCTTGACAGGGCAGTTTAAGGAACATTATACAGTGACAAAGAACTCCCAAATACAAGGGGGTTGATACCATTGCCTCTTGGCTGTGTAACTCACTGGATTATACATCTTTTCTTGTCAGACAGGATGCCTTTATCTACAAGGTGCTCATTGAAAATAGATAGATTTTTTTGCCAGAAATATTAATTTTAAAATATTTGTTAGGTTTGAAAACTAATTCCAGGCCAGGCAGGCTAGTGAGGACTGGTGGTGTCCTCAGAGCCCTGGTGAGAGCCAGTCAAGTGTACAAAGACAAATAAACACAAGTATTTTGTAAAACCTCTTTGAGACTGCTCTTTTGAAAGGCAATGATGAGACTGGAGGGGCCAAGGAGTCTCACACTGTTTTAGAGATTGGGGTTTCACATTTCTTTACGATTAAGAATGCATTTTACAGTATTGTGTGCTTGGCTCTTGATCACAGAGAAACCCTTTACTCTTCTGAAATTAAATATCGGGAGCATGTATCTCTACCAAACCCAGTTTAGAAACTACAGTGCTACTTGACAGTAAGGACAGGAAAAAAATGTCATTTTTTCCTTGAAACTAATATTTCTGGCAAAGATGTATCTCTTTTCAAGAGCATCAATTTCAAGCTATCTGCCAGCTGTGTCAGCACAGCTCACATTACAGCCGTAACCAATTTCTTAAGAGTTACTCCTCCAGAGTCCTTCAATCTGCACATCCAGCCCATCCACTTTGCTTACACAAGGAGTCCTACCAAAGTCAATGGATAAGGTGAAAAGGATTTTTTTTTTGTTCTGAGATGCTTATTTGAAGGATGCCTTACGTTGCACAACTCTGCAACAAAGGAATTTGCTACGTGGTCCATTCTTCCAGCAGAACTGAGTTACCAAACACTAATATTCCTCTAAACTCAAGTAATTTAAGTTGAAAACAAAAAAGAACTTACCAGGCACTATTTTTTCTTAAAAGCATCAAGGAAGGCTCCTCTCTGAAATTATGCCCCTGCCTTGCCCAAGGCTTCATGAAGTATTTATTATTGGATCAAAAATAAACTGTTACATGCACTGCTTGAACACTGGATGTTATTATCCATCATTAATGATTTCACAGCTAGTGATTTCCACACTCGTACCGAGCTGACATGCACAGCAAACACTTCCCAAGTTTCAGGAATCAAGTGGCCTCTCTCTGCACTGCCACAGTACCCAGATAATTCATTCCTCTGCCCTGCCCCTGAACTCTGCCATAATTCCTTCTCTACCACACAATCTGAAGCAGCCAATAAAAACTCAGAAGCATCTGGGAGCTTGGAAAGTGAGAACAAACTGAAATGGATCTAAATGTGAAATTAACACCATATAGGCTAGAGTACTGTCTTCAAGTAAACATTTTAATATTCCATTCTTTGGGATGCTGTTCTAGAGAGAATGTAGGGACCTAGATACTGAATTAACATACAGCTTGCTCTGGGGTACATGAGATTTTATTTACCTAGGGTTTCTTCAAAATTTATTCTAGAAACAAGTTGGAAACACCACAAAAATTAGGCTTCTCTTCCGAGAGTTGCAGTGCCACACATGGATGATGATCAGAATTATTATG
>WBNQ01021107.1:0-16828 GCA_013401375.1 Spizella passerina | reverse complement strand
TTTGGCACCCTCAGAATAGATTGTTTTCCATTAGTATTTTTGGCATTTGAATAAAAAGTTTATGTCCAGACTCAAAGTGATTTGGATTAGTTCTTTAAATACATTAAATAAAGATAAATCTTGGCATTGCCTGAGTGCTTCATCACTCAGAGGAGAAGTTTAACTTCCAACAAGGAATATAGGAAGACTATTGTGATGTTACAGCACGTGGCCAGGCAAAGGGGCAGGAAGGCCCCTATGGCCAGTTATGCAGCTATGAATTATGAACACTATTCAAATTTCCTTGTAGAGACCAAGGCTTGTTTTCTCAAGTTATTCTTTAACCATGTGCTGTGTAATCACACATTCTAATGTAAATCAGCTTTTTTGGAGCTGTAAAAAAAGTACAGCTGCCCCAGACTTCTTGGTTAGCTGTGCACCAGCCAGTAGCCCAGTAATTCTCCTACCTTGCAATATGACAATAAAAGCTTCTGGCAAAATGATTTGCTCCTAACACTTCTTCCCTGTCAAACTGTTGTCCGCTGCCCCAGTGGGAACTTGAAGTCCCTGCAGCTTCCAGGAGAAGCTGTGACACCTGTAGACTTCCGGCCACTCCAGTTTCCTTTCCTGCCTTGAAGGTGAAATTCTGGTGATCCAGGCCTCCCTCAGCATGTGGTTTTGTGGGAAGTGCCTTTCAAAAGGCATTTCTCTGTTTCTTGCAGATGCCAGGAGATCAAACTCCTTTAATTCATATGGTAAGGGGAGGGTGGATGGAGGAGAAGGATGAAACACACTGAACTTGTGCCTGTCCTTTTTCCTTGCCTATGCACTTCAGAGAGGTGGCTGAGGACACTCACACCACCTGTTCAAATCTTGCTCAGGGAGTAAGTTGGCAGAGGTGACGCCATGAGAGGGATCTGATTGATGGGGCAGGTCTAGGAGGCCTTCAGGTCTGGGATGAGGGAGCTAAAGAACTGAAGTGGAGAAGCCCAGTGGGAAACTCAGGGTAAGACTTTGGGTGGGGCAGGAATTGGAGCTTCTGCACTAGGAGTTATTGATGACTAGGAAAATCAAATTAACCACAGCTGGAGGAGTTTAAGAGACACAGAACAAATTTAGAGTTAGTCAAGCTTCTGTTATTCATAGAAAAATTGTTTTAAATTACTATATGAAGAAAAAGCATGTGTGAATTGCCAATTTGAGGAGATTCTTGAGAGGCTGTTATTAAGGTCTCTAAAGGTCACATGTGAACCTGGAGAATTCAGACCTGATTACTGCTAAATGCACTGCAGTAAGATTTCATCTGTCATTTAGGTGCAGCAGTCTGATTTGCTCATGGCCAAAGCACAAAGGCCCTTTTCACTACAAGGGTGGGAAGCAGAGTAAGGTGTACAAACTAGGAATGATGTATATGGGAAGCTAACCTTCCACCTTTACACATCCACATCATGTAAAGTATTTTGTATGTTTAAACTGTAGTCTATGATGAAATAGCCTAAGGATATTGATCTTAAAGAAAATTAAGGATTTGGGTCACTGGAAAGCTATAGAGAAGAAATTAATCAGAAACTCAGCATTTTGTGGACAGATAATTTACAGGACGTGAAAAAATAGGCTTAATTATCTGCATTGTATCTTGGAATAATGATGATGTCCATAATCTGAAATATGTAAATTAGAAAATGATAGTGCAGCCCTTAATTAATATGAAGTTGATTGTTCAAAAGCTTCCTCCCCATTTTCTTTGTTATTGTAGATCTGAAATGGATGTACATGTTTTATTAAGACACTATTTTCTTTCTTCAGTTTGTTGTTGCTGGTAAAGTTTATCACCAGTTTTAGTTTTGTACCCGAGTGCCTCCTTTTCTTAATTTGCCTAACTGCCAAAATCAAAGTCTCTCTTTTAAACCAGAAGTCACATTTGGGTAGATCAGGTTGTAGATTTTATTCTTTATTTAGCTTATTTATTCACTAAGTTTGTGGTGAGTTTTAACAACTTAGCTCTTATTTTACTGCTTCTGTTTCATTTTCTTCTGAGGGGGCTGATAAAATCCTTGTTCATGACCACGTGAGTCTGCTGTGTAGTCAGGGCCAGAACAGTAGTTTGTCATCTCAGCAGAGCAAAGAAAGAAGGCCCTGGTTCTGTGAGTCCTCAGAGTAGGGAGGGAGCTACTCCCTGTGCCAGTCTCAGGATAGACCATCTTCAAATCAAGGTGAAGAAGGAGCATACTCTGATGATTTACCTTTTCAGTGTAAATCTACATAACTGGGTGGTGTTGGTGTTTTAGAAACATTTTTTGGGGTGATCTGTAAGACAGAAAATGGTAAGTTTACAAAGAAGTCAGTCTGAAGACAGGACTGCAGAAATATGCCTTAATTGAAAGCCAGGACACACAGCCTTTGCAAATGGGAGAAAGTAATTTTCTTAGCTTTTTAAAACCTAGAGAAATAGCAGGTAAAGATGTCCTAAAAGCATAGTTTCTGTACTTTTTCACCAGGCTCTCTCACAAAATAAAGATGATTAAAGAGGATGAATAATCAAGGTGTTTGTGATGAATTAAACATTGAATATGTAAGGAAAACAAACAAACAAGCAAACAAAAAAGCTGGAGTGAATGACTGTTTCTCCAGATAAAAGGAGGTTACTAACAGGCCACACTAGATATATGCATTAAGACTGTATTACTTTTGTTTGGAAGCAAAACTTTTTACCCATTCAGTCTAAAAATAGTTCAATATGAGATGGAAATAACTGTTAGAAATCAAAGATGAGATGCCTTACTTCTTTGCTACAGGACAGAGATGACTGTAACAGTTCTGAGATAGACTACAGTATGTGATCTGTTTTGTGCTTGTATTGCCATGATATAAATCAAATTATACCTGCCTGATATGTATCAAATACCATTTATTTCTATGCAATTGGTCATGCTTTTTTAGGGTTATCACATCCACTTCTCACTACCAAGACATTTATCTGGCAACTAATATATTTGTATGGCTCCCAGGCTTCCTCTGATGAATGATTAGCCAACAACCTCATCCTCACAGCTTAACCCTTGCTGCTGTGGCAGATGTCATTCTTCTGCCTGTCATTTTGGCTGTACCTGAACATCAAGCTCTTCTGTGTCTTCATTGCTAGATCATACCTTTATATTTTTTAGTAATTCACAGAGTGAATTATTAAAAAAAAAAGTGTCCAGGATTAAATTTCTCATTTTCTCACTAATGTTATGGTTGTCTCATTTATTGAGACCTTGTTCTGGTTTTGTCAAATTCAGTCTTGGCCTGCTCACACCCCACCCACATGGCTGATATACTGTGCACATCTGAAAGTGTTAGCTCTCTGTGTGTTTCTGTAGACTCCAATTTATCTGTGACATCACACCTAAGATGCTTATCCTCAAAACACATTTACTGTGGCTGTTTAACCTATGGCATCAGCATTTCTTTAGCAGTGAGTTAGAAATTGGTGCAGGGCAGCTTCTGCCTTACTGTTGGGCAAAGCTCTTCAAAATGAATCTGCTGCTTTCAGCCCCTCCTTGAAGCTCTCATCTAGGCCATTTCTAAGCTTCCCTAGAACTAGGCTGCAGCCATGCAATAATTTAGGCTTCTTATTTTGACTGTATGGTTCTACTGTTTTCTTGTCCTCTAATTCTTTTTGTATCTTTCTTATATGTACATATAGGCTGCCCGAGGCCAGAGACAAACTCATCCTACATCTGCACAGAACCTAAGAGAACAGAGCAACATCAACCATAGTAGTAGCTCCATCAATGCATATTATTTACCTTTTTGCATGCTATTTTTTGGAATCACAGGTATCTTTTCAGGTTAATCACAGCATGGAACTACCTTTAAGTCGTTCTGTGCTCATGCCTTTTGCTGAATTTCACTGACGCGATACTGAGTTCCCTTGCCCAGACATCACAGGGAAGACTTATTTCATTGCCTAGGGACAGGTCTGTCCTCTGGCTACCTTCATGCACTAAAAGAAAGGAGAACATTAACAGAAGATAGAAATGGCTCGCATAGACAGAAGATAGAAATGGCTCCTGCATGCTTCCTTCAATGGTGCTGCATTGAGATAATGAATATGATTGTTATCAGCAATATGAAAGCATTCTTTTCTAGTTAAATTTACTGAAGAAAGTGAAGAAAATCAAGAATAAAAATACCTACTTCATTTATTAACTCATCTGAGTCAGTTAATACCCAGTGATTGCCCACCTGGATTGAAGTTTATATCTCACTGAAGGACTCAAGTATTGTTTCACTTGGCAGGCAAGGGTCAAAGTAAACAGGATTTCCCTGAAAGTAGCAAGAAATTATGATGCAATGTGGTTATTTATTAGCTTTGGCTTTACTGTCAGGGAGATGGGCAAATAATACCCTAATACTTAGAATCTACATGGGTCAAACTATTTGCACCGCTTAGACCCTACCCAACTTCTTTATAAGTTCCTAGAGCTAAGCTTCTCAATAGGCATAATTTTGAGAAGCCCTATATCCTCCTTTGATACTTTGTGCAAGTTCAAGCACTTTTGAAAATCAAGCCATTCATCTGGGTTTTGCAATAAAACTACTCAGAATCATTTCTTTGAAGAAGATATTCCTCATTTAAACTCAAAGCTTTCACAGAGAATTACCAATCTGCACGTAGAGAGATCTGCCAGTTTGAATTTTTGTCCTGAAATGTCCAATGCTGATGATCTAGTCAGTGCAAATACAGTATCTAAATATCCATCTGACATTTTAAATTCAAATACAAATATTTTGACACAGAATGCTCTCAGAGGTTTTGGGGTTTACAATACAAAATGAAAGCAAATTTTTTAATCTCGGAATGCAGTAATGGATGCAAATGGATGGTTGTCCTCTGGACAGATTTATTTACATTCATTATAAATAACTTGTTATTTGAAAAACATGCAGAAAAGTCCTTGTTCACAGTTAAAAGAAATAGCATTTTAAAGCTACTTAGTCTTTAAAATCAACTTTTCTGTGTAAAAAAAAAATCCTGACAGTAAAATATTGGTCCCACTGATGAAATTTGCTTTCCATTTGACTGGGAAAAATTAATTTTGATAGTGAGTCATACCAGTCTTAGTTTTACATTTCCCAGCAGACAAAGGTATTACATCTCTACTTCTCATCACTCTGCTTACTTTCATCTGCAATCCTTGCTGCAAACAGTTATCAGCCAGAATTTGCTCACAGGTGCTGACAGTGTCAGTGCACCTTATCTACCACAACATATGGCTCCTTGCGGCACACCCTGCACGTAAAAGTATTGAAAACCAAATGAAGGCCTGCCTTGATTGTGCCTTTGCAACATTTCTCTGACACACTGTATGTTTTAACTGGCTATAGAAAATGAGGGATCTCTTACCCAATATTTATTTTATTTGTTTTTACTTCTGCAAAAACTTATACCAACATCACTTCATCATTGCTGACTGTTTGTCAGCAATCTAAAGCTTTGTTTCCCCAGTAACGTTTTTTCCAGAGTGTGAATTAGGACACATAATGTTGTAATTGTACATTTTTCAAGGTTTTCAGGCATCATCATTGCTTTTATATAAGCTTATAAAATGGTAGACTCTTCAAAATCAGTGCCAAAACTCCTGTCACCTACCATTTTAAATACAGCAAGTGGGGTTAAGGCTAATCAATTGATACAGCAAATCCTATTAGAGTCATTTAGGTTAGACTTTAATTGTTACTTAGGTTCCTAATTCTCCTTTAATCTGAGTTAAGATGAGGTGCATAAATAAAGTTACCATGCTGGGTCTAGGAGCTTTGGAAAATCCCACCCTCCACCATACAATCTACAGTTTTGTGTATGATTTCATTTATTCTCAAGGAAATAAATGGGATCACATTGCCTGGCCCTCTCTCTGTCTGTCAGTCAGACTCTGACCTGTCTGTCTCTCTCTTATAACTTTTGAGCCCAAGCTAATGTTGACTGCAGACAGAAAGGCGAGGGCCCAAAGGTATTTAGTCCTTACAAAGTATAATGCTTGGAGAAAGTTGATCTGCAGCACGAGTTCCACTGCCCTCACCTCTCTCCTCTCCACACAGGCTCACAGGTCAGCCTGTGTGTGGGTCCCAGCCAGCACAGCACCCCTGTCCCTGTCAGGCAGAGGATCTTAGCTCCAGGAACAACCCACACAGAGAAGGCAGCAGGCCTCCACCATCTGCCAAGGGTGCTGAAGGAACTTGAAACACTGGTCCAGTGGAAACTGGGCCACATTGATTTCATCATTTAAAACCTGTCAATTGTTAACTTGCAATAGCCAACAATTGATAGTCACTTCTCAACACAGCTTCTGGAAAAACACTCTTGAAAACCACACATTTCCTCTGAAATTATATCAACAGACTTTATTTAAAAGTAGTTCTTCTCTGGACTTCCACAACTTTGCTGTCTTATAAAGGGCAAAAAAATTTGACATATCCCAGTGACAGCAGCCATACTGAAGAGCTGACATTGGTGCCTACCCTGCAGAAAGTTTCCCAGTCTAGACTGACTCTATGACATGCCACCAGCTGTAGACACATTATAATCCAATTTTAGTTCACACTGGGTAGTATTTCTAATCCCTCAGGTTTACCTCATCATGATCCCTGGTGGTCAGCAAAGAGGATGTGTACCATTTCAGGAAGAGTGGAAATGTATCCACAGGCTAGGGTTCTAATGTGGCTTCTCACACTTGGGCTCTTTTGTAAGTAAAATATTGATGCCCAAGCCTGTGAGGCTTTATGCCATCAAGGCAGTGGACAGTGCTTTTACGTGCTAATAAAAGTACATTAGGAAATTCAGTGGAGATGATTGGCCTTCAGCTGGAAACGGAGAAGCTGATGTTAAATGAAATTAAGTTGTCAGTGACTCATCTTAAAGTTTTCTATGTGTTAAGACAATACAAATTGCAGGTAGCATAGACCCATTTTTAATTCAGTATATGAAAGGAAAATTATGATAGCAGAGTAGGAGGAAGAGATGAGAGTTAAGGAACCTACACAAGTCTTTTCTCCCTTTATATAGAGTGAGATGCATATTCTCACAGCCATGTGACAGGGCTGGGTCTACCAAGTCCTTATTGCTTTCAGAACATGCTCAGACTTCGAGGGGATGTCCATAAACCTGGCAGTGAATAAGCATGCAGTTTGGTGCAGATGATTCATACTCTTGCTACAGCAAGACAGCAGGATCAAAGACTTCATAGCTCAGTCAGTCCTTGAGTGACCCTGCCAGTTCCTGGCCTTGAATGTTTTGCATTATCTCATCACACACTGAGGACTGCAGTGTCTTACAGAGCAAAGTAGGTTTAGTTTAAGTAGAAGCTTGGGCTGTGCTTAAATTACATGTTTTTTAAAAATTATTTTTACACCAAGGTGGCTTTGCAAATAATCTATTGTGGTGTAAAATGAAAGACAAGTTCTCTGCCATATACCTACCAGCTGAGACTGCTGAATTACAGTACAGAGCAAGACTTTCAGAGGCTGTTACTAAGTCACTGAGTCACCAACCAACCTTGCTACACACTATGTTACAAGCTTTTACAAGTGCAATGGAAAAAGGTTTGACATAGTTTCTAATAATGCTATCAGCACCAGTGAGTAGACAAACAGGAGGATGGGTCATGGAGAAATTAAGACATAAAATCAGAAAATATGCACTGCAACCAGACCTGCTACACTTTAGGGTTTCAGTGAAAGGCTGACATCTTCATCACTACTATGCTGAAGTATTCTTACAGAATGGATTCAGAGAAGGGTGACACTCCTTTTTGTTCATTTACACTCCTTTTTGCTGTACACAATGGTCATCCTTCAGATACAGTCATGAGCTCTCAATTCAATTTTGCTTAGCTTGAAAGATTTAACAATAATATTCCAGTTCCAAAGTACTTTACATGAACAGATTCCTATGACAATCTTGAAGTGATATGACTGTCTGCTCTGGATTTCACTGGAAATTTGCTTGTACAGGACTATTGGTTTGGAGGTATTTTGGATTTTTTTTACCTGTACATAATAAATACCAGAGTGACAGATAATATTTTTTTTTCATGTGCATGGAATGTCATGTCTCTCTAGTTAATAAATGTCATTGCAAGTCGTACCAAATGCCTGCTCACTCTGGAATATGTGATAATCTTGAAGAATTAATACTTGTATTCTATTGGGAGTATAGACTTACTTTGCTTTAGCTGGTGTGCACTTCTTTGATTAAATAGGCAAGAGGAAAGAGCAATCTGTTTGGCACCATAAATCAACTCTCTCAATATTTATCTTGATTTCCTGATTCACAAGTCTGCATTTACATGTTTCAAATATTCCTAAAAATTCCTAAAAATCAAAGATCTGAAAATTAAACATTCCATGATTTTCCATGTTCTCTGCACAAGTTTGAGCAAGTTAACTAGAACATAATTAATAGAGATGCTAACCTCCTGCAACCATCAATGTCTGGAATTAAGTGTTCAGCATTTATGTGATCCTAATGAAACTTGTATATTAATGTTAACTTAAGTGCATGTGCATGAAAGACAAGGTCTTTCTATTTATCCATATCATTCACAGAAAAAACATACAACTGCTGCTGTAGGGTTGAAACTCAAAAACGTTTTACAGTTTTTATAGAATCTTGTAAAGTGCATGTGTATGTTACAGTCAATCTAAGATTGCCTCCACACCTCTTAAGCACTTTTCACAGACCTGTTAAAGTATTATCTGGATTTTACTCAGATGTAAGTATTCTCTTGAAGGAGTGCAAATTCCAGCTATCTGTTAAAAGTCATAGAGATATGCCAAAAGGAAACGTCACAATTTACATGTTTCAAATATAAGTGACATTTCACAAGTCACAAGTCTTTTTTTATAAGAGTAATCATCCTGGTCCAAGGACACAAACAAGGCAAAGTTTACAAACAGACGTAATTTATTTAAACAGAGCTTTCAGACACTTGACCTCTTTTCCAGATGTAATTAAACAAAACAAAAACTTTACTTACAAGCTTCATCTTGCAACAGGTCTTAATTGCTCTGGTGAAGGGTCAAGTATCCAACATGCTGGCACCTCTGAAGGAAGCCTTGATGATATCACATATTCATTGCCAGAGAGAGGAGTTATCATTAGTCTTACTAATGCAGCCTCATTTGAAGAATTTTTAACAAAATCCTCAAATTTACAGATATCTTTGTAACTGAATCCTGAAGGAAATCATTAAAACTGCTTGTGTAAGTAACTTTGTTCATATATGAAGCCAATATCACAATGTGAATTTTGTAGAAAAGCGAATTAGAAGCTATGAGTTGCTCAGCTGATCAGTCTAATGAAAAGTATCTGTATTCTCTTGCTCTTTTTGTTTTCACAGATGAAGCACTAAGTTGGGAGAATTCTGAGATGGCAAAATTAAGTGCTCAAAAATTATGAAGTGGTGTTTAAAATCACTGGATGAATTTTCTGTGATTTAGCTTTGTATGTCTCCTACCACCCATGGTTGGGGTACACATTTGCATGCAAATCTTTCCCATGGAAGCTCTGCCCAGAAACAAAAGGAATGTTTCTTTTAAAACCTATTGTTAGTGTCTCCTCCATATTCTATTCTCTCTGTTTCTTGCTGTATTTCCAGCTTGCTTTTTCTTCTTCTTCCAGGGTAAGCCCACACTTCCTCACACCTCCTTGCCCAGATAGCCACATCTAAATACTCTTGAATGCACACACACACGTTTCCCAGTTTTTATCCTTTCCTCCAATACTTTCTCCCTGCAAGCTTGTATTCCCTATTCAGTCCCTTGAGTTTCTGCCTTTTTTTTTCCTTTTATCTTTTTCTTTTTTCTTTTTTTTTTTTTTTTGTGGGGGGGGGGGGACACAGCAAAAAAAACTACCCTCCCACTCTTTACCTAACTGCTTTTAGCTAGGCAGATGTTTTTTCACATTTGGAAAGCTGAGGGGGATACCTGTAGACATTTCAGTAGTGTATAAGAGTCCAAGACATGGTTAGATATGAACAAAATGCTGATAAAAAAGTAAGCATTAACTGCAGAAAGCCAGAAAAAGGGAAAGTAATGTGGAACAAAATTTTGTAAACCTTTTACTAGACCTATGCATGCCTTATTAA
Source organism: Spizella passerina (assembly GCA_013401375.1). Taxonomy (NCBI): domain Eukaryota; kingdom Metazoa; phylum Chordata; class Aves; order Passeriformes; family Passerellidae; genus Spizella; species Spizella passerina. The sequence goes on along the minus strand of WBNQ01021107.1, from coordinate 6,719 downwards.
TTGTATATTAGATGAAATAAGGCTTTTAGCATAAGTAGGCCAGAGAGATGTCAAAGGAAACCTAACACAAGGAAAAGGTTATACTAAAAATACAAAATACAATAACAGCAATGAACTCTTTACCTTTCATAATCGAACTCACTGCTAGGCAGCAAAGTTGGACTAAGGGTGGTGAAATGGAATTCAACCTTTCTCCTGACAGAGTGAATATATTTTCATTACTGCATATTTACGTTAAGGATGAGGTGCTCCAAGGCAGTTTTGCATTAGCAGGGATCTCCACTTTGCACTTCATTTCCCAGCTGCAATGAAGTTGCAGCATTTTACTATATAGTATCTAAAGATGGATTATTTTTGGCAAAATAAAAGGGGGAGGCCACGACCCTCAGCACGTTGCAGGGGTCCGGGATGACGCTCCTGCGGTGGGCGCCGCGGGTCCCAGCGGCGGGGCTCTCCCTGCCCCGTGGGGCCGCCCCTCGCCCTCCACAGGGAGCAGGTCCGGCTCACTCTTGGGGCTGGAAGAGAAAAACAGGAGATGGGTTTAAGCGTAAAATCCTAAAAACCGGTCAAGTCCGTAAAAGTGGAAAAGACAAGCCCAAGAGAGGCAGGCCGGGGAGGCGGCGCACCTGCCTCTCCCTCGCCCGGGGCCCGGGAGGGCGCTCAGGGGTTAACCCCGCGGGGGCGGGAGCAGCCGGGCCGGGCCGGGCCGGGCCGGGCCCCGCCGCCGCCGCGCTCCCCTCAATGGGCCGGGGCCGGCGGCGGGGCTGAGCTCGGCCGTGCCGCGGGGATGTCGCAGGCTCCGCCGGGCGCGGGGCACCTCAATGACCTGCCCGACCACTCTCCGCGGGTGCGCAGCGCCGTGTCCGAGCTGCGGCGGCGGGCCGAGGCAGAGCCCGGCCAGCGCTGGCCGCAGCCCCTCTCCGATGCCTTCCTGCTGCGGTTCCTGCGCGCCCGAGACTTCCACATGGACCTGGCCTGGAGGGTGAGGAGCAGGTCCCGGTGCCCGGGGAGAGCAGTCCCGGTGCCTGGGGACGGGAGCAGCCGGGCTCGGGGAGGGCAGCCCCGGCTCGGGCTGTGGCTGCGCTCTTGGGCTGTGGGGTGGGTGCGTGCCCTGCTCTGCCGGGTCGGGCGAGGCCGAGCGCGGAGTTCCAGGGTGTAACTAATAATTGCTTGTCACGCGTGTCCTCGGCACGGCAGCGAATCAAAGTGCTGGCTCAGCGCGGTATCGGTGTGGTAACACAGGCTGTGGTAAGCGCGGTACCGTCACTCGCCGATACAGTAAGTGTGGTAAGGTCACAGCTCCGATTAGGAAACGGGATCCTTCAAAGGACACCCTTGTCATGATTATCAGGCTCAGGTTACTAGCAGGCGTGCTAGTTTCGCTACAGATTTATAATTACTCTAAAACTACGAGTAAAAACTTCTTTTTGCTTGGAGTTTAGTCTTTTACAGCGCTCCTTGCAGGCTTTGGTAAGTTGTGGTACTTTCCCGGCTCTTTGTATGCGTTTTGCCGCAGAGCACACGTATTTTTAATATCTAAAGGCACAGATTATTATCAGTTCGTTATTTTTTAAAATGAAAGATTGATAGCCATTAAACCTTTGGAACAGAAAGTATTTCCAAATCCTCCCAGGGCAAAAGCTTTGATTCACATGTGCCAACTGAAAGCTGTGTTTCCATGGAATTTTTTGTTGTTTACACTGCATTGCCCAACAGACTTCACCTATTGGTTTCTTCACCTGTTAGTTTCTGACTCCTCTGGACTGTAGGTTTTCCAAGTTTACTTGCCATAAGAGATGATTGTTTGCGTATGGATGTATTGCAGGATCAAGGTAGCTAAAAAAGGAAATTGAGAAATTGAATTAGGCCCTTAATCATAAATAGCTTTAAAAATTGTATTTTTGTTATTTTCATTTTACTCATGACATTTGCATCATAGCTTTAAACCTTCCCTCCTCAACAGAAGAACCAACGAGTCAAGTCAGATTCCTTTGGGTTTTATGTATCTTACTTATACTTGAGATTCATGAGATTATTTATATCAAAGTTGTGCACTAGCCATTGTAGGAACATGGGGTTTTTTTTTCCAAACAAAAGCCATTTTATTTTCCTGTGTTCCTTGGTTCCAAAATGCTTAAAGGGCTTAATGAGGACATGTGGGCTCCTGAATATCCACTCCTAATTGCATTGTAATTGGTTGTTACTGGAAATCCTATAGACAGGATGGTGGCACTTCTGAATCTGGCCTGTATGTTTTTGTAATTTGATGGGATTGTGAGATGTGTTAGGTATGTGGACTAATCTTTGGGAGTGTGGGATCTAGATAGGTTTAGAGATGGGAGTCTATGAAGTAGCAAATTTTCTATGCTTCTCTTGGGAATCAGCCCTCAACACTAGGGACCTCCTTTGAAAAAGTTGTCTTTTTCAAACCTCTTTAGATTTTCTGGGTCTCCACAGGCTGTTAAGTTTCTGAATTTCAAACCTTTCTTTGAATTAAGAGATTCTGATGTTCAAAACCAACCTGTGTTTAATGTTTCTGTCTAGAATTTCAGTTCTCCAAGTGCTATAGCTACTTGCACTTAATCTTCTACATACCAGCTGACACCATTTTCTAGAATACTTCTCTTACAGTATGGGAAGAATAACAGAAGGACTTTTTTTTCTTTTTTTTTTTCCCCCACAGGAATGTATTTATTGCAATTGGTATATCAAGGCCAAAAAGAACTATTGTGCAAAAAATCTCTTGTGGTCCCAAGTTGTACATTCATCTAACCCAAGTGTGACTTCATGCAGAAGTTATGTTAGTACTTCAGCCTAGGCAGAACTCTCCTGCCATCAGTCCTGAGAGTGACTCTTCCCTCTTGTCCTGATCTGATGTTGCCTCTTGGTGTGAAGTGCAGGCCAATAAGATTCTCTTTGCCCACTGGGCTTCCATGTACTACTGCACAGTATTTGTAGGGCAGCTAAGGGATAATCAAAGTTAATGGCCCTGTCAATGCATATAAGCAAAGGTTGTCCAGCATCTTGGTATGGGCTTATAGTTAGCCTTAACTATGAATCAAGAGTCTGGCACCTGACCAGACTGTTTTTTAATGCATTTCTGGTTAATAATTGACACAGATTTATCTGATGTCAGTTATCAACATTTGGAAATGCTTCAGAAAAGAATAATCAGGTAGATTGTATCAAGACATTCCATTTCCAAATCCTTTATGGTGACTCATAACAGCAATTTTTTCCATTTTTCCAATGGCAATTCCAGACTTGCTTTTAATGATATATTGATATCTCTCATGTTAGAAGAAAATCCAGCACTGAAACAGGTATCTGGAATTGAAGGACTTGAAAAGGAGATAAAACTGTCTTAATTTCTTGAAGACAGTGATCATTCGGTTAAGCTCAGTATCAGACTATTCTCACAGAATATATTGAGTTGGAAGGGACCTACAGGGATCATTCAAGTTCAGCTCCTGGCCCTGCACAGACTCCCTGTCAGACAGTCACACTGTGTGCCTGAGAGCATTGTCCCAATGCCTCTGGAGCTCTGCCAGGCTTGGTGCTGTGACCACTTCCCTGGGGAGCCTGTTCCAGTGCCCAGCCACCCTCTGGGTGAAGAACCTTTTTCTGATACTCAGCCTAAACTCCCCTGACACAACTTCAGGCCATTCCCTCATGTTTTGTCACTGGTCACCACAGTGATCAGCGTCTGCCCCTTTTTGAATGTAGCTGTGTGTGTATGTTTGACTTTGCTGTTATCACCAAAACCACCCTCACTTGGATTCACTAGTGATAAATGAAATCTGGAGAACTAGCATCTCCTTTGGACATAAATGTTTCTTCCTGTTTTATTATGCATTTTATCCTATAACTCTTGCATAGGACTGACTCAGGGACTTTGGAATGCTGTCTTTTTGTACCTGAAATAGATTATACTCTGGGGAACACAAGGAAAATGTTTGGCATTGAAACTCTGTGCAGGGGGTTTTCATTACATACATATGTAAACATCACTTTGTGGCACTGAAAACCCCCTAAATATCTAGGATTCTTTTAGGAGTTCTGGTTGATACCAAGGTGTATAGCCAGACTTTGGTTTTGCATTTACCTTGTGTAGGAATGAGGATTTCCTGGTGCATTCTGCTGCAAGGAAGTCACTTAGGATGACTATGCTGTACAAGAAGTGTTGTTTTCTGTAGTGTCAAAGTCTGCTGAGTCTCAGACATCAACCCTGAGGATCTCCACATCATTCAAACATAAATGCTAAGTTGAAATCGGTTACTTGGCTGCTTTTCTTCTATCAATGCCGAGGAATTCCTTGAAAAGGATGGAAGATATCGCCTCTATCTTTGTTCCGATGGCCTGGAAAGGCACAGGATGGCCTTGAGGTGACCCACGCTCCAAAGGATGAAAGGAGTCTTCAGGTTTTTCAGTCTTCAGTGTTGTTTATTAATTTTTATCTACAATATCNTTATCCCCGTGAGATCCTCCCATCCTCATACAGTTGTCACGTCCTGTGCAGGATCAAAGTCCACCCACCAAACACTTCTGGCGACGTTCCAGGACCTTCGAGCTCCCCAAGGGTTGTCTCAGTGACTCTGCACATCAGGACTGCTGTGCTGAGTCCCCACAGGAAGAGCCCTTACTAGCTGTCTGAGCTGACTCTTGAGGAAGCACAAATCAGTCAGCCAGGCTTCCCTTTGTGCTAAGCCAGCACGTGCCAGTCTTTTTCCAGTGACAAGGAAGTAATGCATGAAGAATTAGGAAAGTTCTGTGTCTCTATAAAATATTTTAAATTCTTTGTCTGTGTATACTGTATGTTTAAATTCTGGGTACATTTGTACAGGCATATATAAAAAGCAATATCAAATTCATATGTGTAAATGTTTATATTCTGAAATTTGAACTATGGTTTCTCCTGCAAAGAATGCCAGTAAAAAACACTTTTTCCCCAAGTATTGTGTGCATTTTTACAACTTCTGACACAACAGAGGCCTAATTCTGCCTATCATCCATGTTACTATAACTAAATAATTATTAATCAAGAAAAATATAATTATTTACTTATACAGATCCATTTGTTTCTCTAACAAGCACAATGTTTTCTAGTTCTTTTGCTTCTAAGTAAAGTACCAAGTTCAATTTGGTTTGTAGGACCTGAATCTTGGTTTAATTGGTAACTTTGTAATCTCTAATGTTCAGAAGTCTGGAACTATCCCCAACAGACATCAGGGGAAAAAGCCTCTTAATTAATGCTGAACTACAGACACTGGAGTTTTTCATCCAGCTTTCCCCCCCTTTATCAAGTTATCTTGCATCTATTTTGAGATGCTGAGCAGATGCTAAGTAGGTTATTCCATTTGTAAACACAGATAATTATACATTGAGATGTTTTTCTTGTGTTATTAAGTGTGTGAGCCATTTTTTATTTTGGGTAATGAATGTGTCTGTTTTTCCTGAGATTAGGTTGTTTCATCTATATCCAAACTGATTGTTATATGCAACATTCATGTTTTACCCTGCTGAAAAAGAATCTTATTTGAAAAAAATCTATACATGAATTTCTGTGCTTAAACAGTGTAAAACTGGAAAACCTCTAAACCACTGCTGGTGTTTGAATTCCTTTTATGCTTAAGCATTATTCTTTTAAGTGGCCATGTGAGACTTGGCTATGTCCACCTGTAAGAAAGAGGTTGCTTACATAAATAAAAATTTACAGAATATCTGCCAAAACTAGCGGTAGATTCCGTGGAAGTTCTCTAATGCTGACTTTTACTTCAGAATTAAATAATTTTAGGTAATTAGATTAGGTCTTCAAAATCTGAGAACTCTTCAGCACTTTGTGATTTTCTTGCCAGGGGAAGCATGTTTTAGGCTTAGCCAAGTTAGATGGCTGAAAGGTGCACCACTTACTCGTGTCATTGAAAGTGTCAGAAGCATTCCAACCATATATATTGTCCTTAATGGGTGTGCAGGTAGGTTAACTATGCCTTCTGTAAGGATCTTGAGTGCATCACAAGCTGAAAATGCCACTCTCTTTCTTCCAAAGTCCAAGAACTTAAATCCTTATTTCCAACTTAGAAAATGTAAATATCATGAAAATGAGAAACTATCTGTATTGACAGGATTATATAGGGTATTGAATGAATGTGTCATTTTTGTTCTCATCTTAGTTTTGTCAGGGAGTTCTTCAAAGAGGTGTTTATATATCTTTTTGATGTTGTGGTACCACAGATTTTGGAAGAAAAGTGGCAAATTTCAAAGGGACAGATGTTTGCATAGTTGTTTTCAGGGTGGTTTTGTATTTTGCTGCTATTTCAGAGTCTGTTTTGGAAATAACAAGGAAGAAACAATGTTGACATTGCTGTCTGGCACAAAGCAGTTGGGATTGCTCAAACAGTGCCCTTTGTAGACAGACAGTCAAGTACTGACAGAGTGAGAAAATCTGAGTATCTCAACAGGCCTATCTTTGCAATTGTAGTGGACTGTTCCACAAATCAACTTACTTTCCCTACTTCCTCCCTCTTTCCTTCACCTTGTTTGTTTGTTAGTTTTAAAATTAACCTAGGCTAAAACTGATTGAATGCAGTCAACAGACTTCTAATAAAATTCTCCTAATGGTTAAAAGTTTCTTTCTATGGTGATGGTTTAGGATGAGACTTTTATCTGTTTTTTTTTCACTGCCAAATCAAGTGGGATTCTAGCATGGTATATATTTTTTT